>APFE030563042.1:137118-198424 GCA_000404065.3 Pinus taeda
TAAATGTCAAATCAAAGGGCGGGTCCCCACTGCACAAACCCGCCGGCATGTCCCGATCGCTGCCAGCCGTCAGATCTCCCGCCCCGCCATCCAACGGTGGGCGGTCGATCCGCCTACGAACCTGCCCGACCTTTTGCGTCCGGGGGATGGGCAGTATCGCCGCCATACCCCTGCCACGCGTCAGGCGCGGAAGGTGTTCGCTGCCCCCCCCCTCCAAACCACTTACTGCCTAAGGGCCTGCCGGGGAAACCATTTACCGCCCTTCCCCTCACGCTGACGTCACGCCTCCGCCAGCGTGACGTCACCCCGCGTTTTGACCGCTGTCGTGCTTCCACCTCACCCCGCCCCACGCATTGCTCTGACTACCCCGCCACCATGGCCATGCCACCTGGGCATCCATGCCACCTGGGCATCCACGTCACCTACCACGTCATCTCCTCCGTACTTGGGCCCATCATGACGTCAGCATGACGTCATCACAAAAAGGCGCCAATTCACCCGAAATGCATAAAAAGGGGTAAAAACCGTTGTTTTTTACCATTCTCTGCCGAACAACCTGGAGCTCAGCTGAAGGCGAAATTTGATTTCCAACGGTCAAAAAGCAAAAGTCATCCGCTACAATTGTTGCTGCCCCCATTGTCGACTCAACCATACACAATCCAACCACTTCGACCGCTGCAACTGCCCATACGCCATTTAAACAGGTATTTCACCGCAGACACCCTCTTTCCCTCTCATTCTCCATGTAAATCATGTTTCCTGCTCAAATACTACTTTAATTCAAGAAACCATATGGTTGAAATTCACCTTTGAAGCTGCCAGTGAGACCTTTGTAACCCCTACACAGAAGAACTTCCAGGGAAACCCGCGACCAGCTGTAAACTCTGCCCAGTTTTCCACAAAAGAGCAACTACAAGGCCCAGCCACAAGTTAGAAGCACTGCATTGGCATCCTCCTTTACCTCTGATAAACAAATCCTCTGCAATTGACCAGCTGTCCAGCTAAAAAACACTCTGCTATATCAAAACAGAGTGCCCCCCAGAGTAGTTAAGCCTGTGACAGCCTTTAAACTTCCAAAACTGCTCACTACAGACAGAGAACAGTAGACCCCTTCACACCAAGCTTGAGGCATAGTGAAAACTACCAGCAAAGACCAAAACAATGGCAGCTTCATCTGCTCTGGATGCTTTACCCATTAACCCACCCAACAGAGAGCTAGAAGCTATACCTTTGGTGGATGATGATGCTCTCATCACAGATTTTGTGGCACAAAGAAACCATTTGCAGACATATTGTCAATTGAGGAACACTCACCTAGACAGCAGTGACCTGTATGGGGTCTGGTAGTCCAATTTGCCCACTTACTTTCTGCCTTCTGTCAATATCTTCCCAGAAATCATCCATCTGTGTGCAGAGAACTATGACCAGAAGCTCAGGGCTGTGAGGTCTCCATCTGGGAGCATCCTCTTCTACATAACTCCAGACTCCATCAACCAGATGCTCAATTACAAACAGACCCAATTGCTGTACCCTTTCTCCATGGACTATTTGCTAGATATGGGCTCTAGACTTTCTGATCCAGACATTGAAGCCATAGCCGGAAAATTCATGAAGGCAGACTGCCAGCCCTCTGGGCCACCCCCTTTCTCATATAAAGATTTCAATGAAGTGGGCAAGCTGTTGATAGACATGGTGACCTCTGTGCTGGGGTTCACCACAAATGAACATGTTGACATAACTGTGCTGGTCATGCTGTCTGCATACAGCCTTATGAAGCCCCCTGCTATCAAATACAACTATGCCAAGTACATTGCCATCAAGATACATGATCAATTGACAAGACTGGACAGGGAGGAAATATTCAAATATTCCTCATACATTTACCACTTATTCTTATACTATCAGACAGACAGCTTCCAATGCTCAATCAAGAAGCTAGACTCACAAGGTGAAAGAAGGTCTATGATCTCTTGGTCTTCAGTCTTCCACCAAGTCCAGGATTCCCCTTACTCATACTGTGAATTTATTGATCAATTTGTATATCCAGTCATCTGCCTGCTAAAGAGGACTCCCCCTGCAAGACTATCCAAGGATATGCAGAAGATTTTGCAGCTATCCAGAAGCTACAAAATTGGTGACTTGTACTTGTACCAAAACCACTCTGTCATCAGAATTTATGGCTGTGAGCTCTGTCCATACAGACTCCCAAAGTACGTTCCTATGAGGTTATTTGCTCTGGAGTACTATAGGCAACTTATAAACTCCGACCTAACACACTTTCATAGTGCCAAGAAGAAGGCCAACCTGAAATTCAGGGATCACCTAGGCCCATTCACAATGAACAAAAAAGATGGTTGGCAAGAAGCTGACCAAATACTAGGACAACAACTCAAACTCAAGAGGAGTTTCTGGTGGGTCCCTTATGACCTTGAAGGTTTCATCAGTGCAAGGAGAGTCAAATATAGGTTGCAAGCCTATAAACACACCCCCCTCCCTCAAGTACAAGAGTTTGCTAATCAGGATGAATGGGTGCTTGGATCAATAGTAGAAGAATTGACTCAGGAAGAATTAATGGAGCAAAATGTAAAAGACCTGGAAAAAACTCTTGACTTGGACTCTTGTCAACAGGTTTTCAAGCAGACAATCCAGACAGAAGAAGGCACCTCTACTGCACAAACAGCACAGGACATCCAGCAAGCTCTAGCAACAACTGCAAAAGGAAAGGAGAAGATGGATGAGCATCAAGAGACAGAAACAGGGCAGTCTAGTGCCTCAAAAGACCAGCAAACAACACAGGCTCCTCCCCTGCAAACTGAACAAATCCAAAACCCAGTATTGCAGACCCCTCTGAATAATGAGAGAGGGAAGAAAAGGGACAGAGAAGAAATAACACCTCCTACAGGGTCATTGCAGCAACCTGAGGCCAAGAGGCCAAGGACAGACCCTGAAGCTGAAGGAGACATCAGTGAAGAGCTGGAAGAAAGCCAAAACAGGGAAAGGCAAGCAAGCCAACAGACGGCCACCAGCTCAGTCCAGCTAGAACAGCCTCGGCAGCACACCGTGGAGGTATCTTCCTCCAGACAGCAGGGCCAAAAGCAGGCCACAGTCAAAGAGGGTTTCATGGAGATCAAAGCTCAGAATGAATTACTAAGAGTGCAGCTATATGAGGAATTCCTCAATACAACTCCAGCCAAGAAACAAAGATTGATGGCTGCCTTTGACTTCAAGGAAGAAAAGATGATATTCACTCATCTGAAACCCAGAGTTCCACACCCAAAGACCCCAGCTGATTACTACAAGACTGATCTGGAGGTCTATGCCAAAGACATACACCCCATGGATCAAATTGAGCTGCACAAGCAAACCGGGGAAATGGTGTATGCCACACTTGCTGATAGGGCAATGCTGGCCCATCAGCTAAAAGAATCACTAAAAAACACCAATAGACAGCTTGATTTGGAGAGGCTGTCCTCCTCCGCCAAAGATAACAGAATAAAAACTTTGGAGGATATAATTGTTGATCTTGGGCATGAACCAAAAGATCCAAAGGGTGTCAAGGCCCTTATAAAAAAAAAGGAGGATGACATAGCTGCATTGAGGAGGCAGGCAAAATTGCCTCCTACTATCCATCCTGACACAGCAGAGTTTGTCCAAGAAAACCAGGTGGATAAAGCTATGGAATTACTCCTGGTCATGAACCAGAGGATAGTAGAGATGGAGGCAGAATTGGAGAAAGCCATGCAGGACAAACAAGGGGAAACTGCCTCCCAGCCACCACAGACCTCCACAAACCTCCAATCTGCCCCTCCAGCCCAGATAACAACAGCTCCTCCCACTACTCCAGCACCTACCACTGCCACATCAGCAACTGGAGCAACTGTGGAAGCCACAAAAACAGCAGAATCCAGCCTAAGCATGGAAGAAATGATGAAGGCTGTCAAAGAGCTGGAGGGCCAGGTCACAGAAATAAATACTGCCAAGGAGAAACTGGCCAAGCTGGAAGCCAGTTATGACAAGTAAAAAATGACTGTGGCAAAAAAGCAGAGAGAAATAAAGGCCTTGGAGGCCAAAATAAAAACTCTAGAGAAAGAGTTGATGCTGGGCAACACCCTAGCAGAAATAAAAAGGATTGTCTGGGCCAAGATTTGCAAATCTATGCAAGATCAATGGAGGTCCATTCAATCCATTTTTGAGCAGGTAGAGCTGATAGAAATAGCTCACACAGAGATTCAGAGAGCCAGGGCAGCCCTGGGAATAATGCCTGAGCAGGCAACTAAGATGATCCACTTCCTTAATAACCGCACCAGGGAGGAACTGGCTGATTTACAAATATCCAGCAGGACGGAGGCAATCCTCACTGCCAAAAAGGTGCTAACATTGAGAAATTTCACCCAGACACTAGAGAGGAAGTGCCAGGAGATGAAGGAAGAAATAGATGAGTTCAGAGCCAAAATGGTTATTTTGCAGGACAAAGGTCTTCCAAGTCTAGTGACTGGTACAGGACAGCTGCTGCCCTATAAGCATTATATGACAAGGGTAGATAACTATGTAGAAAACCAGATCACAGCCTCCAGCAGCTCCACAAAATAAACAGGGCCCCCATCTGGGCAAACCCTTTATGATAAGCTGGAGAATTTATTTTTCATAGAACATGAGATTAATCATCTGTTTGAGGTGCCTCCCAATTTTTATAGACTTACAAAGGCAGATGAGACAGTGGTAAAAATGAGGAGACATCAGTTGCCCCCGGCTGATTGGTGGCAAGCAATGTTGGAAATTTTGCCCAGATAAATCCGCATTGTTTGTTTACCTTTTTGGAACAAGTCAGCGGAACAGGTCAGCAGAACAGGTCAGCAGAAAAGGCCAGCACACAGGTACAGCAAGCAGCTTACAGGTGACTCAGCAATCGACTCAGAATATCAAGCCAAAGAACGCAACATTTAAAGCACTGTTATCACCTACTTTTTGCAGCCAAAAGTCAAATTTGTCTGACAAAGGAATGTCGGCTATCTCAGCCTTTAGGGTTACATTTATGTATCATTTACTTTTTTGTAAGAGAGTTGGTGGTGCAATTTATTGCACCATAACTCTCCACTAAGATATTTTCATACCCTATTTTTGTATAAATATCCCCTCAGATAACGCACTGAGGGTCGGTTGTAAGGGTATTCTTTCTGAAGAACTCTGTTGTATACTGAGGACTTTTGTTAATAAAATTGCTGATGGAGATTGCTGGTGTCAATACTGTCTGAGATGGATATGTAGAAGCTCTGTGTTTGTTGCAGAATTCCTGTGTCATTTGTTGAAACAATAAGTTTCTTCTAACTGTGTATGTGTTTCTTGTTATTTCCATAATTTCATGTTTCCATAATCTCGGTAAATAGAGAAAAAGAATAGCCTAGGATTTGGTCTGAACACCCTATGCTCAATCTCTATTTTCTAAATATGCTTTCTGCTGGATTAGTCATAGATATGAATTCTTAACTGCTCATATTTCAACTTATCCTAACATGATGAATACTGTTTAAGAATTCTTAACTGCTCTCAAGCATTATTTCCATGTTTTTTTCATTAGCATAGTGAAAGATTCTTAATTGCCTATCACTTACTAATGTTCCCCCATCCCATCAACAAATCTGATATATTGTTTTCACACATGCCTAACTTGCTCTGCAGCAACACTTTGTCTTCACATATCCGTATCCTACAAGCACAGATATCTCAACTCCATTGCCCAATGGAACAAACTGTCCAGTAATTCTGAATTTCAGTTTTAAAGAGAATCATCAACCCACCAAAATCAAACAAACAGTGCATCATAACTAGTTTAAAACAGTCATCAAACAAAGCTAAAACCATACAGAGAGAGCCCTCTCTGGTCGCAGGTAGACTAGGACCTGCAGCTAAAAGATTGGTCAGTAGTTACCTCGGCTGCTATTCCCTTGGGAGTCAAAGGGAACAACCTGAGTGATAACAAATTCCTACCATGGTTGTCTTAACGCTGAAGGGTCAATCCTTTTCCCTATTTGCACCAATTTCTCGGCTGGGTCCTGGAATACTATGACCACATTATACAAAAGGACGTGTTTTTCTATCCATTTTGTTCCCTGAGCCAGAATTCTAATGACTTCTTCAGAGACTGTTATGTCCTTGCCTCTTACTATGGTGTTTTCATTCTACAAGAAATTGAGAGTCATCTCTTCATGAAATCCCTACAATTTATTCAGATATTCTAGCTAGCCAATGCACTCAAGAATTGCACTAGCCTGGTCCGATACCATGAGCACTATGGGTTCATTTTGGATAGCTCTACCTCCCATGGTTGCTTTTTTCCTATGAATGGTTCGCTCGCATGCACTTCTCTTTCACTTTCACATTTTAGAACATCAGCAAACAAAGTTAAAGCAACTAACAGGAAAATGACGTTGTTTTGGGAATTAAAATCATATACAGTCAAGTCATTTGTCTTGTCAGTAATATTTGATGCAAGATCATTATCAATCCACATGCCATCCATAATGGTTGCCATCCTTTCTCCAATCAAAAATACTTTGATAATTATTATGCATACACAATCATCATGCAGTCCTTTGCCTGGAAATCAATTTAATAATTATCACACAATTATCCATAATTTTCACACATGATGTCCATACGCATACCATCCCCTCTCCAGTGAGGAAAGGGCGTCCACATCCACCAAGGATGTGAAAAACAAGAGAAATAATTGGTAATTCATAAATGCAGGCAACCAATCCATAAAAGCGGTGTGATATATGACAAATCAATTAAAGAAATATAGTTATCAGAGGTGGAATGGCCAAAAAATAAAAATAGAGATTTAAATCATTATGCAAAAATATTTTCACCCTAAGTGGTATTAGTAACAAATGCATAATTAGCAGTAAGTATTAATGACTGTCATAAAGTGATTAGACAAATATAATATAATGAATATATAACATAAGTTACCATGCGTGTTGGCTTGTAAGAGTGTTGTTCAAATGGAAAATTTCCTTTAGAAACGAATCCATAGGTGGTAATAGAATACAGAGCATTTGGCAGTGTAAGATAGCACTCTAATACCACAAGTAGAGCCATTTCTATCAGAAGGCATTCATAGCCTAGACAGGGTTTCTTTTTAACCGCACAAATGAACCAGAGTCCTCCTTTTATTATCTAGATTATTCTTTATTTTCTTGTCATAAAAAGACCACTATGTTGGCATGGTGACCAGATAGTCATAGTGCTATTCACCGGGATATAACAAAGTGATCAAGATGGCACATGATGAGAACCCTTGTCCTTCTGACAATTTTAATTATCAAGAAGTTCATTACATTGGTTTGGTGGCCAAAATGGAATTTCAGTTGTTACATCCTTATGATCATGGTAGGCTGGCTCGTGATGAGACCCCCTATCCTCTTTTGTTGTATTTTCATATTTTGATGCTTTTATTATAAACGGAGGGAGGCTCATTTACTCCTTAAGAGTCAGGGATGGTGTAATAAGTAAGAAAAATACCAATGAAAGTTTATAATTTTACCCCCATATTATCATATCAAAGGGATTTATCCATTTGAAAGTGTGAAAATAAGCCAACATGGTTTTAAAATAATGAATCATTTTATGATGTTTCCAAAGAAAATATGTTCATCTATTCATTATAGAGATGCACCATGTCAACTTTTGAATAAAGATAACCATCAAAATACTTCACAGGTCATAATGGTATTAACATTACTATTTTTCTTTATGTTAGGCACAAATCCACTTAGATGGTTTTTATTCAAAACATAAAAGAAAAAGAAATATGGCAAAATGACCGGTGATGAAACAATAAAAGAAATCACATTTCTTACTACAAAAAGAAAAAAAAGTGTTATTCAATTGATTGAACAACAATAGTTCAATCGATTGAACAATAAAATCAAAAAGAAAACAAAACCGTTGTTCAAATGATTGAACATCAATCGTTCAATCGTTTGAACAACAAATTGAAAAGAAAAGAAAAATGTTGTTCAATTGATTGAACAACAATCGTTCAATTGTTTGAAAAGAAAAATTGACAAAGAAAAATGCAAAAGTGTTGTTCAATCAATTGAACAACAATAATTCAATCATTCGAACAACAAAAATCGACAAATGCAAAAAGTGTTGTTAAATTGATTGAACAACAAAAATATAGAAAAGAAATAAAAATAAAAATTGTTGTTCTATTGATTGAACAACAATTGTTCAATCATTTGAACATCAATATAAATTTAAAAATAAGTGTTGTTCAATTGATTGAACAACAATCGTTCAATCAATTGAACAACAACACACACACAAACATAAGTGTTGTCCAATGGATTGAACAATAATCGTTCAATTGATTGAATAACAATTACTAAACACATAAAACAAGAAAAATCTCATATTTACATGGTGATGCCTAACTGACTTGAAATCAATCAAGAAGAACATATACATTATTTACAAGGTAAAAAAAATCACGATTTTACGAAAGAAAAGTTTTCGGGTCATCACTCCCTACAACTAAGATTTTCATGGAGGAATCCTCGCATACCTCCTAGAATAAAGACTCCTTGGTCAGTGGTTTGTGGTAGAGATGCACCCAATGCCCATTCACCTTGAAAGAATGGCCAGACTTGTCAATGGTATTCAAAGTGAGAGTACCATTGTTATGCACTTCTTGAATTTCATAAGGGCTGAGCCATCTTGTTTGTAACTTGCCCAAAAAATCCTAGAATCTGGAGTCATAGAGGAGTGCCCAATCCCCTTTTTGAAACATCTTCTTTTTTATAAGGTTGTTGTGTGATTGTGCCCTTTGCTGTTGAATAATTGCAGTCTGTTGTAGAGCAAGCATTCGAGCCTCGTCTAATTCGTTGATTTGTTGAAGTCTCTTGGTTTGGGCTAATGTTAAATCTAGTCCCACTTCTTGAGCCATTCTTAGAATCTTTATTTTGAATCCAATGGAAAAAATTGGTTCCTTGCTGAAAACAAGTTGGTACGAAGAATATCTAGTAGTATTCCTCCAAGTCTTGCGATAGACCCACAAGGCCTCGGGCAGTCTAGCAGCGTAGTCTCACCAATATGTTGAGATTGTCTTGCTTAGAATTTATTCAATGACCTTATTGGTGCTTTTTCCCTGCCCGTTTGCCTGCAGGTGATACAAGGAAGTGATCATGTGTATAATGTGATGATTTTTTAGAGTGGTTGTAATCTTGTGTCCTACAAATTGCCCTCCCCCATCTGTTATCACTTCCCGCAGTAAACCATTCCACATGAATAGCCCAAAGAGGAATTTAATTAGGACTTCCTCTGTATCTCTTGGTAAGTCTATTGCTTCCACCCATTTTGTCACATAATCTGTGGCAACTAGTATGTAGGCTTTTTGATTTGATTGCGGATGGAATGGGCCAACAAAGTCCACTACCCATCATTCGAAGGCTTCTATGACTAGTTGGGGTTGCAGTGACATTTCATCAAATTGGCTAGGCTGGCCCATCCTTTAGTAGCTATCAAAAGCCTGGGCATATTTCTTAGCATCTTTAAAAATAGTGGGCCAATAATAGCCCATTTGTAGTACCTTATGCCTAGTCCTTCGATCTACAAAGTCTCCCTTGCAGGCCTCTTCATGACAAGCCTTCAAGATGTCATAAATATCATCCTCATGAATGCATCTGTGTATACACATATCAGACCATGTGTGAAAAATATATTCGCCAATCCAAGAGAATCGTGCACTGCACTAAACGATCTATTTCCTTTCCCTTGTTGTCAAATGACTGGGTAGCCTCTCCATTGCCAGATAATTTGCCACATCTGCGTACCATGGCATCTTGACTGCTATGAAAAACAAATGTTCATCTAGAAATTGGTCGTCTACTACCAGTGCATCATTTACCTTCGAAACTTGTGACAAAAAATTAGCGACTAGGTTTTCCTCCCTCGAACGATCTTTGATAGTGATGTCGAACTCTTGTAAGAGCAATCGCCAATGAGTCATTCGACCATTTTTTATAGGTTTGTTAGCTAAATACCGAATGGTAGAGTGATCAGTATATAGAAAAACTTGGTAGCATGTTATATAATGTCTAAATTTGTTTATGGCATAAATGATAGCTAAGTATTCCTTTTCTGTTACTGTATAAATAAGCCTTGCAGCATTAAGATTGTTGCTAATATAATATATATCATATGGTTTTTTATCATCCTCCTGGCCGAGGAAAACACCTATTTCTGCATCTAATTTGTCTGTGGATATGTGAAAAGGCATCTCCCAGTTTGGTCCATGTAATACTGGTGTCGTCGAGACTAGTTTCTTTAAACCTATAAAAGTTGTGTCACATTTGTCAGACCACTTGAAATCATCATTTCTAGTTAAATAATATAAATGTGCAGCAATTTGTGAAAAGTTTTAAATAAACTTGCGATAATAGCCTATATATCCATGGAAGCTACATAGCTCCATCTGAGTGCAGGGTGTAGGTAGTAAAATAATTACCTATATTTTTGTTGGATCTACCTGTATCCCTGTTGCAGAAATATGATGTCCTAAGATTATGCCTTTGGTCCTCATCATGTGACACTTGACATTGCTTAAACATAACCTAGTAGCAATGCATCATTCCAAAACCTTTTCTAGTGTTTGTAGTGCTTGATCAAGGTCATCCCCATATGGAGTAAAGTCATCCATATATACTTGAAGTCCCTCATTTATCAGGTCAACAAAAATGTTGAGTATAGCTCTTTGAAATGTAGCTGGGGAGTTACATAAACCAACTATTAACACTATATAAGTGAATGTACCCCAAGGATAGGTGAAGGTTGTTTTGTCTTGGTCTTCAGGGGCAATTTGAATATGATTGTATCCACTGAAGCCATCTAGAAAGGAAAATAATTTCTTCCCTACCAAAGTAGCAATGATATGATCAATAAAGGGAAGAGGAAGTGATCTTTTTGTGTTGCCTTATTCAATTCTCGATAATCCACAGAGGTATGTCGCTTCCCATTTTTCTTGGGGATGACCGCCAATGGAGAAACCCATTTTCTATCCAAAATTGGATAAATGAAATTCACATCTAGCAGCTTTTGTAACTCTTCCTTCACAATGTCCTTGAGATGTGGATTCAATCTCTGTTGAGGTTGCTAGATAATATGAGAGTCATTTTTGATGTAGATGTGATGTTTACACAGCAGTGGGTCTATACCCTTCATGTAAGGATAATCCCAAGAAAAATCCCCTTTATATTTTTGCAGGACCTGAATGAGCTTTTGTTGATGATCACTGTCCAGGCTATCATTACTGTTTAAAAATTTGGCTTGTTCAATTTCCACAGGCTTGCTGTTATGAACAATAGTCATCTGGATATGATAATCATCGGTATCCTTCAAAGGATCTTCCAAGGCTTCATTATCCAGAATTGCTTTTAACATTTGACACTTTATATTGCTCACATTAGTTGGCTGATTGATAAAATTGTTAATAACGTCATCTTTAGAATGATATTTGAATTCAAGTGCCTCTCCTATTGTGAGTGGTGAATGGATGATTTCTTCCAAGTATGTTGGTGGTTGTTTACATATTTTTACAATGGGCGGACTTGGTTTGGAAGGGGGATATAAACAATATTTTTTACAACATCCCCCTTTGCAGTAGTCATGATGCCCTCTTGGCAGCCTATATATGCATCAACTAGCACCGACCAAGGTCAGCCCAGAATCAAAGGGTGCCCATCCAGTCGACTCTTTGGGTTTATAACTAGAAAATGTACTGGATAATCCCATGAATCAACAGAAACCATAATATCCTGTAAATTTCCTTATGGCCTTACCACTGAATGATCAGCAAGTTCTAGTAAGGTGGTGGTTGGTTCCAAGGTTGTAGTACCAAGTGCTTGACAGGTTTCTGTTGTTAAAATGCTAATGGTTGCACCCAGATCAACTAGCGTATTGATAAAAGAGCAGAAATATATTTGAACTGTCTTTATGGGATTCCCAGGATCTTCATACTTCACCAGAGTTTCCCCTCCCAAGAGTAAATCAGATAAGGTTGCTACAACATGAATGGTGGGTGAAGTTTTTGCTTTCCTCATAGGCTTCTTTACACATAGCTCTTTAATTGTTTTAGCATAGATGGGAATGTCATAGATGGCCTGGAGGAGAGGAATTTTTATACAAATATTTTTTAGTTCCCTTGCAAGATCAAAATATGGGTAAACAATTGGCTTAGGTATCATTAACCTTTCGGGGAATGGGTGAGAAGTGACTATGAGTTATTCAGGATCGTTATGCTGATTTCTCTCTTCTCCTTGTTTTATTTCAGTATCAATTACAAGTAGTGGTATATGTATAAGTGGTGCGTCGATCTCAATTGATGGTTGGTCCCTATTTTCCTCAAGGGCGATGATACGTCCTATCCTCAATCTATATTCATTACATTTTTTCTATTCAATCTCATAGTCTGAGCTTTCGACAATCTACACCAGTTGAACTAGTCTGTTATTAGGATTTGGATTCGGTTGAGCTAGCAATTAAGGGCACAAAAGAGGATGACAATTTTGTTGTAATGGATAAAGAGCTGATAACACAGGTTGAGGTTGAGGACTTGTCCCTGTAGGAGTATTCGAAATTCCCCAAGGTCATTGCTAATTTGTAGACTAGTTTGGATTTTGAGAAGTGGAGGCAGCCCATTGGGATGAATAAGGATTACCTTGCCAAACAGGAGTAAAAGGATAATTTGGCCAGCCATTAACTGAAAAGGATTGAATTGGCCATGGTTTCATAGGGAATGGTTGAGGTTGCAACCTCGATTAATGTGATTGGCCTTGACATTCTGCGTCAGGGTTCTATTGCTGACTAAACTGTGAAGGAGGGAAGAATTGGGATGCATCTTGTGACATACCTGTAGGTTTGGCCTACCATTGTTGATGTTGGTTCATTAGATATACTAGCTCTGTATCTTCTTCTGCTTCCTTGAACACTGCTTTCAACCTCGGCAATGATGGAAATTGTTCAGTGGCATGATCCTTGGAATAGATGGCACATGTTTGAACCATGTCTAATGGACACTCCCATTGGTTGTGCTTATTTCAACAACATGGGAAAAAAATGGCCAAGTTTTGTTCTGCTAAGGATTGTTTCTGTTTAGCGTGTAGGACATCCAACTACATCATGAGGGTGCCCAAGATGTCTAATAGGAAATATTCTAGGAGGTTACCGATTTCCATTCGTGTTACACCTCCATTGTGTGGTTTGTTTCCCCTGCTCATGGGATATTGACCTCTTGCTCTTGTCTGTGTGCTTCCTCGTGAACATTTGATACACAAGTTGATGATTTCATCATAATATTCTTGAGAAATATCCCCTTTCCCCATTAAGTTTAGAGTTTCTATCCACTCTTCTTTCATTCCTTTAATTAAGATAGCTCTTAGGACTTGTTTTGGTAACGTGGTGTGTGGATATCTCTACAAATTATAATGAAACCATTCGACATATTCTTCTAAAGTTTCATTATCCTTTGCAGCCATCTTAAAGATTTCATCTTTTAGCTCCCTAGTCTTGCAAAATTCTTGGTATCTTGTCAGGAAGGAAGTCTTCATCTCATCCTAAGAATTAAAAGTACATCCACCGAGAGCCATGAACCATATTAAAGTTGCTCCTTTCATAGTAGAAGGGAACAATTTTAGCTTTTGAGGGTTAGTGGTGTAGTCATACCCTCTATAGAGGACATCAAATTCAAATAGGAAGGCTTCAAGATCCTCTCTTATCATCCCATGAAAAGTTGGGATGCTCTGCAGAGGAATAGCCTTCATGGGGGAATTAGCCACTTGGTTGACTATGAGTATTGCACTGTCGAGGTTTGACCTTGAGGTGGTTGATTTTCCATTTGGTCAAAGATGTGCCAATATCCTTCAAGGATTTCAGGGGGTGCTTTCTGAGTAAGCAGAGGATTAGCAATCTCGGTTCGATTTGCAGCAATGCCTAGATCTAGGATCACGAAAGATCCTTGTTTCGATCGCTGAGGTCCTCCCTTAGTAGTTCCTCTCACTTCTCCATCTCCTTCTCTTAAGTTACATAAATTTCCCTCTTGTAGAGGATCAAAACATAATTTTTTTGTAACTTGAAGACTCCGTTCACATCCTCCAATATGGCTTTGAATCTCAGTGTAAGTTGCAGATGGTGAGCCTGTTGCCTAAGGGATTACAGTAGGAATTTTTCCAGGTACAACCGAGAATCCTATGATCGTTGAGACTCTTCTTTTCTTACAATTTCCTCTATAAAGGTCATTCTCCCAATGTTCACAGATCCCTTTGGTTTTATGGATTTAAGTGGGGGTTCTAATCGTTTTCTATCTTTCTATTCCTAGTCATTCATAAAAAACCTATTCCTATTTAACATCTAAGCTTTTGTTGAAAATTGGGCTGGTAAGAAATCACTTTAGTTGCTAGGTACGCAGGTTCTTACCTCCGATTTTTAAAACCCAATTCTTTTGCAGCAAGATAAAAAATGAAATCACTTTGAAACACTCTCCCTAGCAATGACACCAAAATTTTGGTGCACTCAGATGTCTTTTAACATGCAATCTTAATTCCTACATTAATTGCCAACCCAACGAAAGTATTTTTATTTCAAGAGTGTCAACACTATATGTGAAACGAATTCAGAGGTTAACCAATAATAAATTGTTGTAATTTCTAATGAATATCTCGTCAAACTCAATCCAAACAATTATAAAAGAATTAACTTTGAAATAAATTCAAAAGATACTTTGCAATTCTACTTAACCTATTATGAAAGCAAATGAATTTGAATGCAACTGTAAAAATCACACTTGGCAATCTTAAATGGTATTGAAACTAACTCACTCAATCGTTAAAGAGAACTACGACAATTGAACAACAAATGATATCTGAACATCAAATAACTATATGATCATATTACGGAAAGCGATCAATTCTATCTCTGGAATCTATGATAACATTACTTGGAATGAATCAGCGATCTAATGTTGGAACTAACATAAACAATTCAATCAAAAGTATTGCTCATATATAACACACAGCTAAATCTAAATCTTGAATGAACAACAAAAGCAAATCGGAATTGACAATCCTCATGATAATTGAAATGATATTAAGTTAACATTAACAAACAATAAAGGATAAATAGTAAATATTATAGCATAGGCGAAGTAGTAGATCTTCTCTTGACTAGGCCTAGAGTCGCCAAAGGTCTCCACTATGAGATACTCATAATATAATTATGAGTTAAACACACTCTTCTTCATTAAAACAAATACTAGAGTTACAACATCACCAAAGTAACAATATTATATGTCCAAAAGAATAATTATAAACTATGAATTTTTGAACTAGTTGTGCAGTTTGCCTTTCAATGTTATATATAACAATTAGAAAAGTAAATAGATAAAAGAAAATCCTCAGGATTAGGGGAGTCTGAGGATTTCACAATGCTCGATCTGATTCAGTCATAAAATAACATCGGTCTGCTTGGTCTTCCGCTATCTTGCCTTTCCTCATACGTTGTATTTTTCCTTTATGATATGTTGTTGTTCTGTCGATTGAATAACTATCATCCAATTCACGTCTTATACACACAAAGATAGTAAAAATCAATTTTTGCTTCTTAGATTCATCTAATTTGTTACTGATTACTTTTTCCCAACTTTAGTTGTTATTTCCTTTACTTTTATCCATAAACAAAGATAATCATGTGAGGATGACTGTTAAATAAATCTATTTACAAGGAGAAAACATACCTTTTTCTCGACCCAACAGGGGACATAAGAAATGGTTTTGTGTTATTGTCGGAGGTAAAGACCTTTCTTCCTCAGTTGTAGGTGTCGAGGTGCTTGGAAATGATTTTTGTGTTTGGACGGAGTTTGATGAATACATGATGTAAACTGGTGCTCTGGTATTCGGGATAATCTCTTGTATTATCGGATGGTTTCCTGGGAATGTTCTTAGGAGGCTTGATGGCTTAAATTGTCCTGGGCTGAGATCAGTGTAAGTAGTGATAATTTCTTGGGATACTAAGGGAAACACACCATCTTGTGTGGGTGAAGTTATCTTCTCATATTATATGAGTTGATCAATGGTAACGACCTTCCCCTCAAGTGGGAAAGTCATGATTCTGAACACTGATGAGGTGACTATGAGCATTTGATAGATATAGCTTCAGACTATGAGGATGTTTTAATCCAATGACTAATCGAGTACTTCAATGTCTATTAACGTAGTCTTTCCATCCAACTTAACTAGAACACTAGGGTATAGACTGACGGGGGAAGAAGGGTGCCCATCATATGCTTTGAGAATTATGTCTGAAGGATTAAGTCCAGGGGATCCTAATTTCTTCCAAATGGATTTGGACATGATGTATGTGGAAGCCCCTTCATTGATGATGCAACAATGGATATTGATATTCTAGACTGAGACAAAGATTTAGAATGCGATGGTTGAGGGTAGTCGAGCAGTAGTTTTTTCCAAGTCAAAGATCATGAGGTGGGAATCATATGGGTCAACTGTGCCTAAAGTAGAAAGTAGGGCTTTCCACTAGGTTGGGCATGCCTGCAGGACTTCAAACCTTGACATAGCTGATGGTGACTGAGCCAAGTCATCAACTATGTTGTAACTATGGGCAGCGTTAGGACTCCATATTGTCTATTTTTGACCCTATATTTTGTCATAATATTACCCTTTTCAACTCATAGTTGAAAGCCTTTGTTAGTATGTTGACCCAATCATTCTAAAGGTATACAGTAACTATTCTCATTGCTATATGTTTAATTATTCAACACATAATCATGCTATCTTTATAATTGATCCTTGAAGTTGACTAAGTTGCTGAACAATTGTTGAAACTGCCTAAAGCTGGCAGGACTATATTTTGCAATTGCTGAAACAGCGGAAACAGCATGAACCTCGAAGTTGAAACAACAAGGACAACATATGAATCTCAAAGGAGACGGTTGAGATTTGTCTACCAGAAGTGCGACAACAAAGGAATCCGATTGATCATCTGAATAAACTGTTACATTGGTCATAACGTTCATGATCCACATTACTGTAACAACATTCTATTAACGGGAATTGATTTCCCTATTTTTTCACAAAGGGATGAACTAGAATTTATACTGAAAATCTTTTGTAATAGATGTCTCCTCTATAAAGAGGAGACATGTACATTAGAGGGGGGGGGGACATAGGATGAACAAGTTGTAACAGAGGGATTGTAGCGAAAGGACAAGACTAAATCTTTCTTGTAATATGGTATATTGACGGATGAATAAAATTCTATTCTGAGTATTTTAACTTAGTTTCTATGTCCTGGGGAATCTTGTGAGAAGGACATGGCCCACCTTCATCACAAGATTCACCCATCTTCTTTCTGTTATGTGTTGTGTGTGAATTTTGTTTATACCTCATCTATGAGCATCGCTTCTGATGATAATTTACTTTTTCTAAGACTCTATTTTTCTTTTCGATTGATGCTGTACATGAGTGCCTCACCGGTGATTAGGATTTACAGAGTGTATTGGTGAACTGGATAATAGAGGCAAGTGTTGAATGTTCCTACTCTGGGGGATAGGGTCCTGATCCTTTGTTACAGGACAACCATTATTTCGTTTTTGTAGATTTACTTTTTTTAATCAATTATATGTTCTTATTCAATTTCTGCAATAGACTATAGTTGCTGTAACACAGAGTAGAGGTTCAACAAAGTGTGAATTGTTTATACGACAACTTTTTAATGCTATTAAAATTAAGTACATACAGTACGTAGTCACCTTTGAAATAATCGGACTTTCCCAGGTTGACAATTTATGTGGCACTCGACTGTTTAAATTAATAAGCAATTAAAGTGACCTACATTTTGGCACCATTGCTGGAGAAGACGACCGAAGATTTTAAAAGTATTAATTACTTTCCTTTAGATGTACAGTATGCATGAAATGACGCAGGAAAGCTAACCCTATAGGCGGCAGGGGCAAAGGTAGAGGAGGAAGAAAAACTTTCATTGACGACATTATTTCGAAAGCGGAAACATCACAGAAGGTAAGCTTTTGGAAGCCACAGACGCAACACTCTCTCCAATTGGACTACAAAAAGGAGGAAGTATTGGGACTGAAAAGGGCCAAAGAGACAATAGAACAAATCGAGGATTCAGTGGAAGATATTGATGAACCAATAGAAGATATTGAAGTTGAGGAACCGGTTCAGGATATTGAAAGCCCTACAGAAAGCGCTGAAGACCGAGCAAGTGAGACAGGGAACAACCAATGGAAGGAAATAATGAAGGATCCTTTGGTGGGGGACGAAGAGAAGAAAGAGGGGAAAATTCCCTTTCCACCTTAGAATTCCCTATTGAAGATCTTCCTAGAGGGGCAACCCCTATGAAGAACATTCCATTATCAGCCCTACCTAATTTCCATGGTTTATCATCTGAAGACCCTGATGAATTTTTGTTTGAGTTTGATATATTGTGTAGGAGTTATGATTATGTGACTAATCCTCAAAAGTTGAAGTTATTTCCAGAAACATTAAAAGGAAATGCATTAAGATGGTTCATGAGCCTGGGAAGGCATGTGATCACAACTTGGGACCAAATGAAAGAAAAGTTCTTGGCCAAATACCAAGACTATTGCCGAACAAGAGAAAGGAAGGAGGAATTATTTAAGATGGTTCAGAAGGAGGACAAAAATCTGGAAGACTTCGTGGAAAGACTACAGTATAATTTGCAGTGATCTGATCATCCGAATATTAGTAAGGACGTTCTTAAGTCAATATTGTTAAAAGGGGTACGAGATGATTATTTAGATATGTTGAATATGCTTGGAAAATGAGATATATCTAAGGAATCATATGATGAGATTGTCAACCTCTGTAAGAGATGTTCAAGAGGAGCAGCAATCAGACCAAAAAGCAAGGATAATACATACTCAAGAGTCCAAAAATCAGCAAGTGGAAGAGAAACATGGGCTGAAATAGGTAACTTACTTGAAGAATTTAAAACTGAAATGTTAAGCTCTTTTGATTCACAAATTGATACCTTGCAGGTTAAAAAGAAGCAGGTAGAAGCAGAAGCTGCTTTGGCTATTTTATGCTCTAAATATAGAGAAAAACACCCGTTAAGGGAATGTCCACTGGATAAGGTACCAATTTGCACCATTTGTGAGAAGGACCATGAGACCCAACAATGACCTTCTTTTCCAGGAATAAAAGTAGCACTGCAGCCAACTGAAGAAGAAGCTGAAGCAGTGTACTTGTTGACATAAAGGAGGCAATGGCAACCACGAGGACAAGGTACAAATTCTAACATGTCATTTAATCATTGGAACAATCATCCTCTTCAAAAAAATTACCAGCCCTTGAATGAAATGCAATACCCACCCTTTAATCAAATGAATTTCCCACCCATGCAGCAACCGAATCCCCCTTTTGTTGATCCTACAATATGGAATCCCCGGGCTCTATAGCAATCCTATTTTAATCAATGGAACCCAAATTGGACAGCTCAGTAGATTCCATTTCCAAACCAATTTCCCCAGTATCAGCAATCTCTCTCCTTACCATCAAATGCTCCACCGAATAATCAGACAATGAGACCCCAACTACCTATGCAACCTAACCCTAACCCAAATAAAAATAAAGCTCTACAGGTAATTGATATTCAAAACCAACCTATTTTCCCTATGCAAGCAATGATATTCATTTACACTCTGGGAGGATAGTTGAACCCATTATTGATGACATTACTTCTTCTGACTCTGATAAAGAAAAAACTGGAAAAGAAAAGTCATCTAATAACAATGCTAAAACAGTTGAATCATCCTCTAATAATACTACTAATATAGCAGAGCCACCATTTCCTGAACGTCTGGCTCTTACCAAAACACTTGAGCCACCTGCTTTTAACCTTTTAGGAGAATTGCATAATTTATATGTTAAGATTCCACTTTTACAAGCGCTAAGAGATGTACCAATTTCTGCTAGAACTGTTAGAGATATTTGTATTAAGAAACCTGGAAGAAAATCCAAAGATCCCCTTACATTCCATGTGATGGGTGCTCTAGCTACTCTAATGATAGGTAAAAACCCCCCTTTGAAATATGGTGACCCTAGTCATCCTACGGTCACAGTGCAGGTTGGAAAAACTTTTGTTTCTAATGTTCTAGTAGATCTAGGTGCTGCAATAAACATTATGACACTTGAAACCACACAATTATTGCAGTTAAAGAATCTAATTAGGAAAACCCCAACCATTCTAGAGCTAGCTGACCACTCCACAATCAAACCTGCAGGAGTCATTGAAGACCTGATAATTTCAGTTGAATCTTGGAACTACCCAGCTGATTTTGTTGTATTACAGACTAAAACAAAGTTGGGGGGTCATCCATTGATTTTAGGGAGACCTTAGCTGGCTACAGTAGATGCCTTCATCAGCTGTAGATCAGGCTCAATGACAATTTCTAATGGATGTGAAACCAAGCAGCTTACTCTTTACCCTCATGCTACACCTATGATTAATAATGATAACTCTGTATGGTTAGATTATGAGGATGATGAGACCCAACCCATTTTGACTATCGGACAAGCTTTAACTTTCAAAGATTCAACCGAGGATGAATTAATTAGCAATTTTATTTCTGAACCTTCTTCGGTTAATTCTGAAATATATGATCACTTGACTACAATCTTGAACCCTGAATATCAGCAAAACCTTAAAACTAAAAATTTATCTCAGACATCAGCTGGCATCTCCTCCAAAAGTATAACAGTAGAAATCGAGCCTGGAAAAACATTAAATATAAACCTTAACCTAAAAGATGCTGAAACAAAACAGTTAATGAAGCTACTCCATGAGAATAAAGAAGCATTCGCATGGGATTACACAGATATGAATGGAATCTCTCCTGAATTATGTACTCATCGTATTTATATTAAAGAGGGATCTCACCCAGTCTGTCAACCCCAACGATGAATGAATCCCAATTTAAGGGAAATTGTGAAGGAAGAACTTCAAAAATTCATAAATGTGGGATTTATATATCCTATATCTGATAGTGAATGGGTTTCTCCATTAGTAATTGTACCTAAGAAAAATGGGAAATGGAGAGTGTGTGTAGATTATAGAGCTCTAAATAAGGCCACTCAGAAAGATCATTTCCCTTTACCATTTATTGATCAGGTACTGGACAATTTGGCAGGCAAGAGATTCTTTTCTTTTTTGGATGGATTTAGTGGAGATAATCAGATCAAGATTGCACCCCAAGATCAAGACAAGACCACCTTTACTAGTCCATGGGGGACTTTTGCCTATAGAGTTCTTCCATTTGGATTATGTAATGCACCAACAACATTTCAAAGAGCAGTAATAGGGATTTTTTCTGATATGCTTAATGATTCCTTAGAAATATTTATGGATGACTTTACTCCTTATGGTGTGACTTTTGAAGATGCATTACAAAACCTTGAGAAAGCACTTAAACGATGTAGAGAGGTACATCTTGCCTTAAGTACTGAAAAATGCCATATGATGATGAATCAAGGTATTGTATTGGGACACTTTATCTCATTCCTAGGAATTCAAGTTGATCCAGTTAAAATACAGGTAATTCAGACTCTTCCTATCCCTAAAACACAAACTGATGTAAGAAGTTTTTTAGGACATGCTAGGTATTATAGAAGATTTATCAAAGGTTTTTCTAAAATAGCTTCTCCTTTGTTTGTGTTACTTATGAAAAATGCTGAATTTAAGTGGACTCATGATTGTCAAAAAGCATTTAATGAACTTAAACATCAATTGTCTACAGCTCCTATTTTAAGAGGACCTGACTGGGCAATCCCCTTTCATATATCCTCTGATGCTTCAGATACTGCAATTGGAGCTGTCTTGGGTCAAGAAGAAAACAATCTTCCCTATGCTATCTATTTTATTAGTAAAAATATGACCCCTGCTTAACTTAATTATACACTCACCGAGAAAGAATTCTTAGCAGTCATTTATGCTATTAATAAGTTTCGACATTATATTACCGGTTACACTACTTTTGTTCATACTGATCAGTTGGCCATTAAATATTTAATGAACAAATCAGTGACAAATGCTCTAGTTACCAGATGGTTATTACTATTACAAGAATTTGATATCACAATTGTAGATCAACCAGGTAAAGAAAATGTAGTTGCTGATTTCCTTTCTCGGCTAAAAATTGATGAAAATATTCTAGTAGATGATTCCTTTCCTGATGAATACTTATTTGCAGTATCAGCTCACTCACCTTGGTATGTAGACATTGCTAATTACTTAGTTGCAGGGAAGCTACCATCACACCTCTCGCACAGAGAAAAAAGAAATATCATTCAGCAAAGTGCCAGGTACAGCTAGATAAGAGGATGTCTTTTTCACACAGGACTCGATCACGAAATTCGGAGATGCATCAAAGAAAATGAAGTTTATGATATATTGAAGGCTTGTCATGATAGCCCTTGTGGAGGGAATTTTGCTGATAAAAGAAAAAGTCACAAAGTTCTTAGAATGAATCATTATTGGCCCTCACTTTTCAAGGATGCAAAGAAATATGTTAAGGCTTGCAATAGTTGTCAGAGAATGGGGCAGCCTAATCACAAGGATGAAATGCCACTCAATCCCTAGGTAATACTAGAACCTTTTGAAAGATAGGCGCTAGAATTTATAGGTCCCATTAATCCTCCATCCAATCAAAGAATTTATATACTGGTCTGCACAGATTATATGACTAAATGGGTAGACGCTAAGGCACTCCTCAAAGCTAATGAAGAATCAGTTTTAACCTTTTCATTTGAAGAAATCCTTGTTAGGTTTGGATTGCCTAGAGAGCTAGTCACAGATGGAGGACCTCCTTTTAATTCTCATGGCTTCAAAGATACACTTCAGAAATATCACATTAAACATAAAATTACTACACCTTATCACCCCCAGGCCAATGGGCAGGTGGAAAGTACGAATAAAGTCATAGAAGCCATTTTAACAAAAACAGTAAAGGAAAATAGAAGGGACTGGTTTCAAATATTTCCCGAAGCGTTATGGGCTTACAGAACTACTTGGAGGAATACTACGAGCTTTTCACCTTACGAATTAGTTTATGGTAAAAGTGTTGTTTTTCCTGTGGAATTTGAAATCAAAACCTTAAGGACTGCTTTAGCTGTTAACCTTGACTTGACTGATGCACAGACAGCTAGGTTGCAACAGCTTCAGGAATTGGATGAAAAGAGGTTGGATGCCATCCATCAAACAACCATGATACAACAGCAAAGAACCAGGTGGCATGATAAAACCATTAAGCATAAGCAGTTCCAAAAAGGTAATTGGGCTCTACTATATGACTCCCGTTTTGAAAATTTTCAAGGTAAATTAAGAACAAGGTGGCTAGGACCCTATGAAGTAGATACTGTTTTTCCAAATGGAACAGTCAGACTCTCAATGATTGATGATTCCAGAACACCATTATTAGTGAGTGGGTATCGACTCCGTTTGTATCAACAACCTATTTCTAAAGAAGATTTCAAAGCTACTTGCATAACATACATACATTATGCCTTTTTGGGGGAACCTGCTATCCCTAAATGCACTTGATATTCTGTTTATATTTTTTTTTAGATTAGATTCCTTAACTAATAATCCTTGTCAAGGGTTGCCATGTTACAATTAAAATATTTTGCAGATCTTAGCTTTGGAAGGTGGCTGATAAGAAAAATTCCAATCTAGGGAGGACTAAGATGCAGCTTAGAGAAGCATTACCATCTCACTTCAGAACACAATTCATTCCTCTTACATTTTTCCACCATTTCCCACTGCAGAAACACCATTTCTCGTTGCTGAAACACAATTTCCCATTGCTAAAACACCATTTCCCGTTGCTGAAACACCATTTCCTATTGCTGAAACACCAATTCCCAGTGCTTAAAACGCCAATCTTGTCCATTTTTTCTAGAAATCACTAATTCTCCCATTTCTGTTCCCAAGAATGAACTATTACTCTTCATTAAGGGAATCAGCCATTCATCCTGATAATTATGGTCCTTCACTATTATTTGCTGTGAATAATGAAACCCTTGTGTGTAAAAAACCTCATACTTTATAGACCCTTTTTATATATCATCGACCTATTAATGACGAGATAATACTTTTTGGCGCAAAAATCAAAGGTAAATATAAAGGTATGTGTGTTTAGGTGTGAATATTAATCGTAGTTAATGAGAAGATATTGATATGACTGCCGAAATTGTCGTACCACCAACCATATCATTTAAGCCATAGTTGGGGGGGTTACCAAAATATCGTAATCATTACATTACACGCCAATCACCGCCATTTCTATTTCTCACAGTAGTATCTAGTCACCCCGTCTGTACCTTATCATAACTGTAGCTATAATGTTCTACTTTGTTTCGACATCAGCAACTAGGCTCTGCACTTTGTATCTTGTCTGAACCAGTAACTATGGGAGGAAATGTTGTTAGACATGAACCTGGCTCAACGGCATTACTGGAACTCTACCGGGAGGCATATCAAATCTTTTTACAGGCCGGATGGGTGGACTTTTTCAGAAGACTTCCGGATTTCGATTCACAGTAGGTTCTGGAATTTGCATGCAATCTGAGGGAAGGATACTCCACTATCCAAGGGGTGTGAATTCCAGCAACAGAAGAGGATATAGCACAAGTTTCAGGACTACCAACCAATGGTACTCGCTGGTTCAGCAGGAAGCACCTCATTCTCAATGCACAACAAGATTTTCTGTTACCAGGGGAGCATGTTGAACCCAAAGGCAGGGGCATTGCACTTCGATCACTACCACCACCACAGCCAAAGGTTGCAGAATTTGTTAAGCACTATTTTACCTGGGAAGATCGTTATCAGGTAGTCTACCAACATGACTTTGTGATTTTAAATCATTTGAGGCATGGTCGTTTAATAAATATGCCCTATTATCTGCTTGGATGTCTAAAAAATATAGCACATTATACTGCGAAAGCAAGGCACCAACTCCTTTCCCTTACACACCATCATTTGGTCCAAATCTTAATAAATAGAGGCTTTGCCCTACATAATCCACCTCCCCTCAATAACCCTCCTCAGCAAGCTGAGGAAATTCCTTAGCAAGCTGAGGAAAATCCTCAACAAGCCCAAGAAAATTCCCAGCAATCCGAGGAAAACTCCCAGCAAGCTGCTGAAAATCAGCAACCAACAGCGGAAACTCCCCAATTAAGCACTGAAAATTTGCAATAGACCCCAACCTTTAACGAAGCTGAACATCCACTCCCATGGTCCATATCCATACCGATGATTCGGACGACAATACCCCCATCATTACGCTTAAGAGGAAGAAGAAACAAAAAGCTACAACCCCACTAAAAAGAAAACCCAGGGCCTCAGTTTCTGATAATCTCCCTATCCTGAGGAAAAGTGCCCGAAAGAGAAAAGCTACTGTTTTTCATGATTCCTTACCACGACGATGAACAAGGTCGTCTGCAGTAACTGAGGACATTATCCCAAATTCCCCACCCATCACTTTAAAATTTCGTATTCCGCCCAGCCCCGAACCTTCACTTTCCTCACCATCGTGTGCCGAAATTCAGAGCGTTCACGATTTTGTGACATCATTTTTCTCAAAAGAGGCAGCTGCTCCACGAGAACCAGCTGCCGATACATCTAAAGTAGACATCCAAGATGATATAGGGTATGTGGCTGATACACAAGAACCAGCCACTGACCCAACAGGTGATACACAAGAACCACCTGTTGGAAAACAAAAGGAAAATGACCTAGATATGGTTGATACACAAGAACCAGCCACTGATCCAATAGGTGATACACAAAAACCACCTGTTGTGAACACAAATGATGAAGTTAATGCCGAACAACAATTCTCTCCTCCACTGGAACCAGCAACTACAGAAGCCCCGGTTACTTTAGCCTCCTTGCAGGAAGAAAATGAGTTTTTGAAATCTGAAATTAAGGCTTATCAGCGAGAATTAACAATGGCCAGGGAAGCCTATGACAAGGAACTTAATCTGTACATGTTAGCTCAGTAGCATCTACAGCCGAAAAGAGTGTAGGAAAGGATCAATACAGTGAATACATGTGCAACAAATGTGGTGATCTCTATACTCGAGCAGGTTATAAGATAGTTGAAGTTCCGTTGTCTGGAGCCAGTCCAATACTTCCTCCTATTATAGTAAAAAAGAATACCCTGTTGTTACACAAGAACCAGCGGGCTCTTCAAGAATTTTAGAGAAAGGAACAAAACCAGCCCGCCCTACCCAAGTTTTTACAGAACAGAAACCAGTAGCAAAGTCTTTTACAACTAAGGATACACAGACTGAACCTCCCTGTGTCAGCAATGCTTATACACAAACTGAACGTCCCCGTGCCAGGAGTTCTTACACACAGACTCCTAGTTTTCAAAAACTAAGTAACACATGGAAGACAGAGTATGAGCTCTCACAAGGAAAGGCATTTCAGCAATAGAAGTCATTATGGCTCAACCATGCATACAGAAATTGGGAAGTGCTTGAATAGTCTCGTGCATAATATAAGGAGAATAAGAAATTAAAAACCAGATTGTCCCTCATCTTTGACTTGGTCCAGCGGTTACTTGGTACAAGGTAACCATCTTTTAATTATTCTGTATTTTTGAGAGAACGCTTAGTGTTCCTCCAAATAAAATCAATCAAGGATGGAAGACCCTGCCAAGTATCTACACCGCAGCAATTTATTGAGACCTTTGCAGAAGCACCAAATAGTGACCAAAACTTCCTGTGTGAACTCTATCTTCACAATGAGGCTATGCCTGAAGATAGAAAGCTTAGTTTACTTCCTCTGGTTGGTGATATCCAAATAAGAGCCTTTATTTCCTTCTTGGCCAATCAACTTACTTGGCAGAATGCTTTTATGTCAGCAACACATAATGAGGAGAACTGTCTTCTCTGGATCCGTGCTGAGCCACAACATGCAACTGTCTTCATTGCAGAACATCAACAAATTCTACGAGAGCCAGGGATGACTGACCATATCAGGAAACTACAGGCAGCAACCTTGGAAGACTGCTAGTATTATGTGAAAACTAAAGGAGCTTTGGCTATAAAAGCAAATAATCTATTCTGGGAACATTGTCCTAAAGAGAGACGGGAATATCATCCTTATAATCCTCTCAATCTTCAGGTGGCAATCTCACGCATACCTAATTATGTTAAATGCATTAGACAGTGTGTGGAACGAGGGATTGGTTACCACTTTCATTTCCCTCTCTTATGGCTACCTAGACAGCAATATAAGAATCAATATAAATTAACCAAAAAGGAGGAGCTGGCAGCATGGCAGAAACTTCAGAGTGTCTATGGGTTTAGAGACATGGTTGACAGCACCTTCCATACTTACTGCATAAGCAATTTGCACTGTTCATCCCAGTATTCTGACTCAGATTTAGACTAGACATTGCATGAGGACATGCAACCTTTTCAGTTGGGGGGGATGTTAGGACCCCATATTGTCTATTTTTGACCCTATATTTTGTCATAATATTACCCTTTTCAACTCATAGTTGAAAGCCTTTGTTAGTATGTTGACCCAATCATTCTAAAGGTATAAGTAACTCTTCTCATTGCTATATGTTTAATTATTCAACACATAATCATGCTATCTTTATAATTGATCCTTGAAGCTGACTAAGTTGCTGAACAATTGTTGAAACTACCTAAAGCTGGCAGGACTATATTTTGCAGTTGCTGAAACAGCAGAGACAGCATGAACCTCGAAGCTGAAACAACAAGCACAGCATATGAATCTCAAAGGAGACGGTTGAGATTTGTGTACCAGAAGTGCAACAATAAAGGAATCAGATCGATTATCTAAATAAACTGTTACATTGGTCGTAACGTTCATGATCCACATTACTGTAACAACATTTTATTAACGGGAATTGATTTCCCTATTTTTGTACAAAGGGATGAACTAGAATTTATACTAAAAATCTTTTGTAATAGATGTCTCCTCTATAAAGAGGAGACATCTACATTAGAGGGGGGGCGGGGACATAGGATGAACATGTTGTAACACAGGGATTGTAGCAAAAGGACACGACTGAATCTTTCTTGTAATATGGTATATTGACGGATGAATAAAATTCTGTTCTGAGTATTTTAACTTCGTTTCTGTGTCTTGGGGAATCTTGTGAGAAGGACAGGGCCCACCTTCATCACAAGATTCACCCATCTTCTTTCTGTTGTGTGTTGTGTGTGAATTTTGTTTATACCTCATTTATGAGCATCGCTTCTGATGATAATTTACTTTTGGTAAGACTCTGTTTTTCTTTTCGATTGATGCTGTACATGAGTGCCTCACCGGTGATTAGGATTTACAGAGTGTATTGGTGAATTGGATAATAGAGGCAGGTGCTGAATCTTCCTACTCTGGGGGATAGGGTCCTGATCCTTTGTTACAGGACATCCATTATTTCCTTTTTGCATATTTGCTTTTTTTAATCAATTATCTGTTCTTATTCAATTTCTGCAACTGACTATAATTGATGTAACACAGAGTAGAGGTTTAACAAAGTGTGAATTGTTTATACTATAGCTTTTTAATGCTATTAAAATTAATTACATACAGTACGTAGTCACCTTTGAAATAATCAGACTTTCCTGGGTTGACAATTTATGTGGCACTCGACTGTTTAAATTAATAAGCAATTAAAGTGGCCAATAGACAGCTCTTAAAATGGGCCATGAATGTTGTAAAGGTCCTTTAACCATTTTGGGCATGACATCTATGGGAGGTCACGTAATGGTCAATGTTCCAGTAGGTATAGCTTTAGCCAAGGTGGATAGAATGTGCTCTAAGGGAGCCTCATAAGTATGATTCCTTGCTTGCAAGAGGGCATCCTCTCCTATCATGAAGATATCATGGTTAGGAGTATTATTGCAGTTCCCTGCATATGGGTGAGCTTGGAAAATTTGTTGTAGGGTGTTAAAAATTCCTTGATGGGGAAAGGGTTCTTGCATGACTTTAGTTAGTTGGCCACTTTTCCCCCTACTGTCTTGTATCCTTTTTAAATCAAGAAGTTGGGGATAGTGATGGGTATAATGGTCATACTCCCCGTAGATGCTTATGCATGTTTAGTTTGGAGACTAGTGTTCTTGCCCTGTTTCTGCGACTTGTTATTGTTCATACCTTGGTTTTGGTTCTAGTTGGGATTATCCCTCCTCAGTGCCCTTGGGGTTTGCTACTAATTGTTTCCTCCTCACTCAAACTCTCCCTTTGGCTTATTTTTCAGTTTTTTCCTAGCATGGTTAGAATAATTAACCGAATTTAGTTTTTCTTCTCATTGATGCGATGATGTGAGAGATGGTTGCACTAGATTTACCTATCCATTTTTTTTGCTTTGGTGGGTTTTTCTATTGCTGCATTGGGAAAGGAGAACATTGGTTCTCCTATCCCTTGTTAACGTACTAGCTTGGGAGAGCAAACATTTTATTCGTACTCTAGGAGGAGTATTGATTTCTCTGTGTGGGATGATATGAGCCTCCTTGGGGGGCATGTGTTAATTAGCCTTGTTGCTTATATTCTCCATAGGTTTGGGTTGACCATTATAATACCCAGTATTTTGTAATGGTGGTGTACCATCAAACATGGGTCATTCATTAGATATACAAGGTATTGGCAGCAAGGATAATTTTAGGGGCGAATGTTCGCCCTTTGGCGAAATTAAGGGGTTTTAAATTTTTAGAGGGCGAATATTTTGTATCATAGTACATTTTTACAAATCACCTCAAATAGCCCACCTTATATTAAGGGAGAGGGTAAAAAAGGTAAATTTAGCCCTTGAAATTAGGAGTTACAACCTTCTATTCGCCCATTTTCAAGAATAGGTTTTACTTAAGTGAATCCATTCGCCGATTTTCAAGAATAGGTTTTATTTAAGTGAATCCTATGGGCCAAATACCATATTTATAAAAGAGATATGGTAAATTAATAAAAATTTAAATAAATGAGAGGTATGGTAAATAAATAAAACATTTTTTATATTTACTCCATAAGTCACCTTATATACATGTAAGGGTGTAAACAAATAAAAATATAAGTAAAGTGGAGGTATGGTAAATAAATAAAACATCTTTTTATACTTACTCAAAAGGTATGGTAAATAAATAAAAATATAAATAAACTAGACGTATGGTAAATAAATAAAACATCTTTTTATATTTAGTGCATAACCCTCGTTCGCTCAAGAAAGAGGTTTTATTTAAGTGAATTCTATGGGCCAAATACCATATTTGTAAAAGAGGTATGGTACATTAATAAAAATATAAATAAACAAGAGGTATGGTAAACAAATAAAACATTTTTTTATATCTACTCCATAAGTCACCTTATATTTACCAACACTCAAAAAATGGGTTATATTTAGGTGAAACCTATGGGCAAAATACTATGGGACAAATACCATGGACTAGATTGTTATCAATACCATGCAAAAAAAACCATTATTAACCCTAATATTAGAATTAATAAAAATATGGCACATGGTATTGACCCATGGTATTCACCAAAATGGCACATGGTATTGACCCATGGTATTCACCATGGTAGTGAAAGACTTGCCAAGATATTAAAAGATTTTAATTGAGTAAAATATTCGCCATGCCTGGTGAGAGATTCACCAAAAAATTATATATACATATTATATTATTGATAAAATCGCCTTCCATTTTTCCTATATACCATGGAGATTCGCCCATTTATTATATTTATAAATTTAGGGGGGGTTCTTAAAATTTTCCCTGATTGGCAGTTACTACTTTGATATCTTTGAGATAGGGCCCCAATTAATGCGTCAACAGTATTGGATGCCCCTGTTATTTCTTGATAAGATTGTAGGCACGACGTGTCTGGGAATATGTGTTAATTGTATCCCAACTAGTTTTTGATCAACTCCAGTTGTTGGGATTTACTTATGGCTTCTTCCTCACTTTGTTGGAATGTTTAAGCTATGTCCTTTGAGATTTTGGAGGTGAGGGATCTCAAGAAAATTCCCACAAGGACTCTATCTTCAAAATCAATTTTGCACAAGTTGCGACATTTCTGCCATTTATGGATATGGTTTCAGATGTGCATAGATTGTGTTTTCTTGAAATTGGGCATAATCTCAAACCCAGAATCATGGTGGATTGGGACTTGGGATAAAGTAAGGAATGTTTTAGCTAATGAGCTAAAGGTTCTATGAGACGCAGAGGGTTGGTCTATATACCACTTTGTAGTAGGCCCATCTAGGGTGCATTGAAATGGCCTTAATCTAATAATGTCTTATGTGATACTATTAGATGAACACCAAAGGTGAAATCTCATGATGTGGTTAATTGGGTCTTCACCGTGATTTCCCTAAAATTTTGGAATATATGAATGGAGCTTTGTGGGCATAGCTGGCCAAATTTGGCCATGTTTTATTGGGACATTTGTGAGCTTGCTTAAATTTGGGAGATCAAATGAAGCTAAAAATGGGATCTATGCATTGCCTACCATCACAAAGTGATTCTGGACAACTATGTGCAATGGAGTACTCTATGGGGATGTCACAGGAGGATTATCATCGTGGGTAGCTCTGGGACTATTTGGAGGAGAAGTGTGTGCACTCCCGAAGGGGGTAGCATGTGGGGATCCTTCAAGAGTGGTGAAGGGTGTCCCTTGCTATAGAGGAGTTCCAAGAAAATTTTCACCAATAAAGGAAGATCCAATAATGGTGGTTGAATGAAATCTTCTCCACCTAAATGGTGAGAGTTTTGGTGCACCCCCCTGTAATGGGGGGAGGCTTAAAAAATGTGTAGATTGAAGGGGAGTCGTGCAGTCCCATATTGTGTAGATTTAGATTGTGAACTACTTTTATTTTAGCTATGGGAAAAGATATATATATTAATGCAAATTGGATTGCATACATAAAGAAAAGTGAAAATATCAATGGTTTATATTCCTTTGATTAAACTATGTGATCAAGCAAACAAAAAAATGGGTTTTTGTTTGTTGTGTATGATAAATAGTTCTATGAGTACCTAATCATTCTATCCACTCTCAAAGTAATTGGGCCTTGTGGAGATAATCTCTGATGGGTCCTAGGAAAATGTCCCAAAATAAATGGTGACGCCTTCTAGTAGCCATGGAATCAACCAAGGTAATGGTAATGAGGGTTGAGGGCTCCTTGTGCCACCATAGATTTGGTCACTAAGTACCTTCATTCCATGTGATAATTCGAGTCTTTAGCTTCTTGGTAATCAGTTATCAGTACCAAGCACTAGATGGGTTAGGTAGCCCCAAAGATTACCATACACAGTGGGCTTAAGCCAAACCCCTTCTAAATCGGGTCTCTGCAATGATCAGGTTTTTTGTTTTTTGTGGAATTGTTAAAGGATTTTTAAGCTCCCTAGAAAGTCAAAAACTATGTTCCAATGGTGAATCATGACCATGGTGGCTTATAGGATGCCTACCCCCAATGGTCCTAACCTAAACTATAAATGTTTTGGTGGCCCCTATGGGGAAACTTAATTTGTTCAAGTTATGGTTTTTTTTAAAGAGGCTTATTTCACTTATGGGGTGACTTGGGAAGGCAAAATAGACTAAGTAACCAAAGATCTGAAAATGGATGGTCTTTGAGTACAAAGTGTATGGAGGCTTAGTGTGTGATGCAAGTGAAAATACAAGTGTGACAAGATTTGGATATTGATCCTTCTCAATATTCTTTTAATTACACTATGTGCTGGTCGTTCCTTACATGGAAAAAGAAATTTGTTTGTGGATTATGGGCCATTTACTATTTCTATTAAACTATGTGGAGTTTAATGAGGGAGATGGAAATTCAAATATTTTCAAGAACATTTTCATATGCAATTCCAGGTTCATCTAGGAGATCCAAGGGAAGTATGGATTACTCACTTTCTTTACTAACATTTGCTCCTAGTCCCAAAAAAATGTGTTGGTTAGTATAAGATTCATGGATAATGGCCACTTACTTGCTTTACTAATTAAGAGGAATAGTTTGAAAACATATGTGGATTATAGCCACTTACTTTTCTCGTTAATTAAGCTATGTGAGTATTTGTTTGCAAATAAAATAAAAAATAAAATAAATAGAAAAAATCTAATTGCTTAATGAATTAAGGTTCATTCAAGCAACAAGGGGTATTGAGCAGAAAAAAAGAATCCAGAGGTGAAGGAAATTCACTAGAGGTTGCCAATCAGCTAAGAAAACTAAAAAATACAAGGCTTTTTGTTGTTTTTCTATCTACCACACGTGTTATGTAGAAACATACATGTGCTTCATGGTTTTTGAAGATATAGACATGTGATTTACATCTGTAAGAGAGGAAAATGCACATGCAATAAAATTCTGAAATTTCTTCACTTGCACAAGTTCAGAACGGGTCTAGGGGGATTGCTAAAACTCCAAGGAGCTGAGGATCATCTGGAAGGATGTTTGTATAGAGAGGAGGTCCTATAAACAATCTCTAGATTAATGAAAAGAGATTAGTATGCTCACCATTCCTATTGTAGTGTTTTTGGAGCGCAAGTTTATCAAAAAACACCCCTTTAGCAAATTGTTACCTACAAATGATCACAGTCAAAATTGGTGTTGTTAGTGGATATAATTAAATAAACATGACATTGTAAATAATGGATACAATTCATATAGAAGCATAAACTTAAACAAAGAGGTGCATGAACATAACAACGTTGAAATGGAGAAAACACATCAATAATAGATGGAAAAATATCCCTTTATTTATTTTTGGTAGTAGAGGTTTAATACAATCAGAACACGAGAACACTTGAAGAGAATTGCTTGAGCTAGAGAGCTCAAAAATCCTTAGAAAGGATGTTTTTTTCCTTAATCTCTTTGCAAGTTTCTCCTCTCTCTTAAAGAAGTATGAAGACTCTCCAAAGGGTGGATTGTTCTTCACTCACTAATATGTTGGGTTGCTTAGAATAAATTTGGCCAACATGCTAGTTCTCTTCACTTATTTGGTTCAACAACGAAATGGTGGTTTGCTTACAAGAAATTTGGCCACCAGAACAACGTCTCTTCTTTTGGATCTCCCATGGCCTATTTATATATTTTTTTTTGAATATCTCTTCCCTCTCTTGGTACATGTATGATAAAGACACATGAGTAGGAAAAGAGGATTCCATTGAGGGCTGCACTTCTCCAAGGCAACTCAAATTTGGTTGTACTATGCCAACCTCGTATCAAGAAACTAGCTCCAAGTGTGTGGAGTGGTACCAGACTGGTGAGTCACCTTTTCTGCAACCACACAAATTTTTTCATGATATGCCATGTGCGTGCATTTATGGAATAAATACACGCGCGACCTTAATTGATTTCCTTTATAAACTTTGGACCTTAGGAGAACCTTTGATTTTTTTAATCTTTATAATGTATTCAGCTGGAAGCATGTCCACCTGTGCATTTTTTTGGACACTTTTAATGCCTTCTGGATTGTACAAGCAAGTGTATGATTTTCCGGTGTTAACAAAATAGATTGTGGATCATAGCAAAGACACTGACCTAATAACCCCTGACCCATATTGTGGGTTGTGGTAAATCGAGGATTGTGTTACCTCAGTGGACCTCAGAATCCTTGCTAGTCAATGGAGAGATATATGGTAAATAAAAGAGGTGGATTTCTCTTTGTTGGGCCTAGTAATCCTAGGTTTGGAAAATGTGCTAAAGCCTAGACAATGGGTCTAGGTTTAGGTCCTAGTGATCCAATTTGGATTACAATAAATCCTGAGAGACTAGGAGACATATGGTGTCATGTACATGTCATGCATGTGGTACTCTGTACATATTCTATTGTGTACACGATGTACAATGGTGTTGTGTACATGTGTGTTGTGTACACGTTGTGTAGGTGTTGCCATGTACATGTGATGTTGTGCACACATTATGCAGGTGGTTGTAGTGTACATGCAATACTGAGTACATGTGGTACATATGGTACTAGTGTAGATACATGTACTTCATGGTGTTGTATGGCATGTGTAGTTATATGTGTGTGATGCACACTAGGTGTATGTGCACATGGTTGAGGAGAAGGCACTAGGTGGTTTTCTGGTGTGGGAACTGATCCAGCGTGTGTAGGAAATGAAGACAAATGTAGAAGCTAAGGATTGATGATAGGATAAGTATCAACATTTTATTTTAGTTATATTATGCATGTGATTTATGACTATGGTATATGATGATTACATATGATCTATGATTCTGGTTTATGATGGTTACATATGATTTCTGATGTTGACCTATGATGTTTTTGTTTTGAGCTAACTAGATGTTATATGTTTATACATGATGTTTTCATCAAACAGTTAGTTTGACTTCTTGTCACAAGAAGTAAACAAGATTGCAAGTGTACCTTATTGATGAACTACCAATGAGGTATGATTTGAGGTTATTTCAATTTATTTGAGTATAATGGAACTTATGTGCTTGGAACAGGAATGAATGAACATGCCTGGTTGGGTGGTTGAAATTGACTGCAAGAATGGGTAGCAACAGTAAAATAAATAGGAACACACATCAGTATGCTGGTAAACTACTCTAGGAGCAGGGCCATTGTGGGACACTAGTACCCAATATTGTCCATTGATTTCCATGAGCATGCTATGACTGGTATAATGGTTTTGAGGAAGGTATATTCCTTGGTTTTGATCTTCCAATGTGAGGAAGCCTTGCTAAGGGATCGATTTCCTGGGATAAAGGATGTTGGGGAACTTGGAAGTTGAGTGACTACATAGAAGGGGGTGACTAGATTTCCTGAGGGACACTGTAGCAAAGAAGGTAAGGTCATAGATATATTTGTTTTGGTCATGAGAATTTCTAGATGAAATCATATGCACATTAGGAGTGTGCCCAAGAACAATGAGCTCGTAACTATTCACTAAGAGGACAAGTGGCATAGATTATAGCGTCGACATTAGATGTAGTTTGATGGTGGTAGTGAATTTTGGACTTCCTGGGAAGGAGGCGAATCCTGGTATTACTTTGAGGGTGGAGGTTTGAGCCTATGGATTCCCTTTTTGATTGATACAGGAATCGTATCCTTTTATTTTCTAGTTTAGAAAATCTGCATATGTTTATATGTGGTTATTGTAAATATTTAATGAGTTGTGTTATAAAGCTCATGTATGCGGTATGGTTATTATATTGTCATGTTGTCATGATGTTTTTTTTAGGTCTTTCATTGTAAATAATGCAATGAGATAAGTTATAAATATCCATGGGCAATATATTTTCTTTTTAGGGGTTTTTGTTGAGGTCTTGGCGTGGTTTAACACCGAGGGTGGTGTTCCCCAAGGGGGAGGGTTATGTAATAAACTAGGTGAAAATTCCATGTAATAATGTAAACAAAGGAAAAAATAAGACCATGGGTAAGGGACACGTATTCCACGCTGAGATTTGTACACAGGTATCCTAGTTAGCATCACCGGATGTGCATTTTGGCTAAAGAAAATTGGCAAAGGCTAAGGCAAAAAGGAAATTTTGACACATTTATTTATGAAAATAAAGGAAATTAGGAGAAAAGGAAGGTGAAAGGTCACACGCTGCATGTGAGGAGGAAATTTAAGGAAAATAATAAAAAATGAATAAATTAGAGGCCTCATTAATAAAATGGCTTATGAGGATCAATTGGCAAGATTTGTTAGTTGGAAATATTGGTTAGTGTAAGCTCTTGGTCAGTTCAAGTTTTGAGCTCTCTTATTATTATCTCCCTCTCTCTTACTCTTAGTCTCTTAGAGTTTTCTTGGAGCACTCTACCTTTGGAGAAAGAAAGGAAAAGAAAGAAAATGGAAAGGAAGGAAAGAAAGGATTGAGGAAAGGAAAGCAGGATCAAGCAGCCTCAACAAGAATACTTGTAGGTAACATTTGCATGTGTGATTTCCTAGCTAATTTGGACATGCATGGTTTGTCATGTTGGTCTATGGTTCTCTTGTTGTTGGTGGCATGGTTTCTTTGGGTTATGACAGTGGTTTTCAGCCTAGCCTTTCATTTTTCCAGATTCCATGGTATGTTGGGATGGTTATCTCGGTTATGAGCTTTAGTTTGTCGGATGGATTTCAGAATCCAGGGTGGAGGTGGTCTCAAGTTTCATTCCCAAAGGCTTAGAAATCCCTTGACTGGTTATGGCGGGATACACGGTAAATCCTAAGGGAGAAGTATCAGTTTAGGGCCTAGTGATCTGGGTTTGGATTACTGTAAATCCTGAGAGACAGGTCTTGGTTTAGGCCCTAATGATTCGGGATTGGATTGTGGTAAATCCTAAGAGAAAAGGAGATGAAAACTTCCTCAAGTATAGTGATGATTTCTAGATGGCATTCCAAGTTTGGTTCGGTTGTGATTGGAGCATCATTTTTGGTGTAATAATGGTTTGATGAGGGTGGAGGTGGTTTAACCTCTAGATTCCCTTAGTTGTTCATGGATTGGTTGTTCTAAGAGATTCCACATTCATTATTGGAATATGGCACGGGAGTGATTCGTTGAAAGAGAGATTTGGTTTAGCCATTTCTATGGTCATGTGGTACATGGAAGTCTCGAACCTGGTCAGATTTTCCTGAGATTAATAAAAGTTAAGTTCTATTACTTTTTCACTGGTTTATATGTGGATTTAATGGATATCATATATATGATATTTATATGGTTTTATGTTGGTTATAACCATGGTTAAATGACTCATTCATGTGATGTTTATTTCATGTATTTACTTGTAATTGTTATATGGATAAACACAAGACCTAATTGATGATATAATATTTCAATGGAGAAGGAGGTGGTCCTTCTGATTATGCTTCATAAGTTCTTTCAATCATTTATGTTGTGTCTTGTATCCTAGACCTATAGGTTGCATTGACGCCAAGTGTTTGACAGAATGTCAGTCCCGGTTGGGGATCCTCGAGCCTAGTCCTCAGTTTGATTTTTGATTTATTTATATTGTCATCATGCCTTTGATGGATTGTGAACATTATAAAAAAATGTGGGCAAAGTCCAAGATTTTGGTCTAGAAAATTTGCTCAAATCTTGGGGACACTAGCACAGGTATGCTAAAAAAAAGTTCAGGAACGCTAACACATAGGTATGTGAGAGCAACTTTGGCTTTTGGTTTTTATCTTGCTTATAGAATGAGAGAAACCAGGGGTGAAAAGGCTTAAATCATAATTGGGACATAGGGACATGATGCATGAGTGGCTGAGATGTCTCCTAAGCGGTGTTGTTGGTTATGTGGATTTGTTTATTTGATATGTTTTGTCAATTCCATTTCATTAAGGTCATCAAGGAAGTTGAATCCCTTATAGTAGCCTCTCTCGTTACCTGTTTACCACAGATGGCTGGTTTGTTGGGTGGACCTAGGAGGACAATGTGTTAGAACAAAGGTAAGTAAGTTGAGCATGCAGATGTTTTGAGCAGGTACCTTAGTTCTACAACAGTTTTAGGATGTGTTTCCTAAGGAGATTTTAGAGTTTCCACCTCATATGGAAGTAGAATTTTCTATTGAGTTAGTGCCAGGGGAAGCTATGACATCAAAAGCACCTTACAAGATGACCACACCTGAGTTGGTAGAGTTGAAGTTTTAGTTGAAGGAAATGTTGGACATGGGATACATTAGGCCAAGTCTATCACCTTGGCAGACACCAATATTTCTTCTAAAGAAGAAATGTGGTACTCTTAGATTATGCGTTGACTATAGGTAGTTGAACAAAGTGACCATCATGACAAGTACCCATTATTGAGGATTAATGAATTTTTCGATTAGCTGAAGGGAGCAACAATTTTCTCTAAGATCAACTTAAGGTTAGGATACCATCAGGTACACATCAAATAGGAGGACATTTACAAGACACCTTTTTGGACCAGGTATGGGAATTATGAGTTTGTTGTAGTTTCATTCAGTTTGAATAATTCTCAAGCTACATTTATGTGCTATATGAATAGTGTGTTGCATTCATATTTTGATAAGTTTGTTACTGTGTTCGTTGATCACATATTGGTATATTCTCAAAATGAGGAAGATCATGCCAAGCATTTAGCAGGAGTATTGATGTTGTTGAGAGAACAAGAGTCGTATGCTAAGCTCAGCAAGTGCAATTTCTTTCATACTGAGGTACACTACTTGGGACATGTTATCTCCAAGGAGGGCATTGTAGTAGATCTAAAAATGATAAGGGCCATCATGGAGCGGGTAGCTCCTAGAAATGTGGATGAGGTGAGATATTTCATGGGGTTGGCATGCTATTATAGGAGGTTCAACAGGAACTTCTCACACATTGCTTGTCCTATTGCATCATTGAAGAGGAACGATAAGAATTTTTACTTGACCGAGGAGTGAGAGGCTCATTTTGAGCATCTTAAGTGGTTGTTGACACATGATCTAGTGTTAAAGATTGCAAATTTGGACAAGGATTTTTTAGTATGTACAGATGCTTGCAAGAGAGGACTTCGTGTAGTCCTAATGAAGGATGGATAAGTGTTATGCTATGAGTCACGAAAACTAAATGAGCATGATCAGAACTACCTGACACGTGATTTTGAGTTAGCAGTGATCATAAATGCATTGATGATGTGGACGCATTATCTTCTTGGTAGGAGGTTTGTACTGATGAGTGATCATATTGGGTTGAGATATTTGTTTGACTAGCCGAATGAATGCACAGCAAGAAAGATGGTTGGCCATGATCAGTGAGTTTGACTTTGAGATCAGGTACATGAAAGGAAAGGATAATAGGGTGATATATGTTCTTAGTAGGTGGTTATAGGTAAATCACTTAGCAACTATGAGCTTCTATGCGAAAAATGTACATGATAGGATCTTGTAGGCAGGTCAGCGGGATGTTAGGTATATGGCAATTTTGAACAAGTTACAATAGAGTATAGGTACAAGTACATGTATAGGTATAAGTAGTAGTATAGGTACATGTATGGGTAGTGGTATAGGTACAAGTACAGGTGAGGTGCACATGATATGGACTATTGTCTTACAACATACGGATTGGTTAGATTCAAAGACAAGATATATGTGCTATAAAGTAGTGAGCTCAAGAAGGTGATCTTGAGGGAGTTTCATGCAAAACATTATTCAAGTCACCCAAGCTATCAAAAGATATTGATTGTAGATAAAAAAAAATTATTATTGGCCAAATCTTAAGAAGGATGTAGCAGTGTTTGTGGCTAGATGTTTCGATTGTTAGCATGTGAAGGCAGAGTGCAAGCATCTAGGTCGACTGCTTCATCCAATTGTGATTCTAGAATGGAAATAGGAGGTCATTTCCATGGATTTTATCATAGAGTATCCAAGGATAGTGAGACAACATGATTCCATCATGGCTGTTATGGACAAGATGACAAAGATTACATATTTCATTCTAGTGAAGTCTACATTCTTAGCTAGTGATCTAGCACAAGTAGCCATTTTAGATGTCATTAGATTGCATGGTGTTCCAAATAAGATTGTGTTAGATAGGGACACAAAGTTCACTTCAAAGTTTTGGAAGGAGTTCTTTGCAGGTTTGGGCACAAAGTTGGCCTTCAGTACAACTTATCATCCATACACAAAGGAGTAGACTGAGAGGGTCAACAGGATATTGGAGGACATGTTGAGGATGTATGTGATGCATTAGAAACAAAAGTGGGAAGATTATCTTCCACTACTAGAGTTACCTTACAGCAATGGGTAACGAGAATATTTGAGGATGAGTCTATTTGAGGCACTATATGGGAAAAGTTACAATACTCCCATTAGTTGGAGTGATCCAATTAATAGGGTGTTAATTGGAACGAACATGGAACATGAAATGCAAGTTATAAAGAAGAATATAAAGGCATCACAGGATAGGAAGAAGATCTATGGAGATCTAAACAGGTTGTTCAAGGAGTTCCAGGTTGGGGAATAGGTGTACTTTCACATCAAACCAAAGAAGAGCTCCTTACGGATTCGATCATGCCAAGTTGAGACCATAGGTTTGTGGACCCTTTAATATTATTGAGAGGATTCAGTTAGTAGCCTATCGACTTGCACTACCTTCAATAGTGAAATTCCATGATTCTTTCCATGTGTCATTGCTTAAGAAGTATGTTAAAGATGATGATCATGTGATTGACTTGTCTATATTGCAGGTGGAACTAGATGGAGAATTCTAGCTAGAGCCTTAATGTATATTGCAAAAAAGGCTCTCATGCTCCAGAATTGAGTAATCAATCAATTTAAAGTGCAATGGAAGAACTTTGGGCCTGATGAAGCTAAATGGGAGATGGCAGATCAAATGCGGGCTATGTATCCTTTCTTGTTTTCCAGTTGAGGTAAAGTAGTTTTGGTATGGTGTTTTGGTATATCTATTTGGTGTAAGTTTTGGTACATGTTTGGTGATGTTTTGGTATATGTACATATGTATATGGATGTAAATACCACCATGTGCTATGATATAAATCTCCAATAAGAGGTATGGGTCCCATGTCATTATGATGTTATACATGTTATGTTGTCATGTTGGTTTTCTTTTCAGCAAGGTGATCATTGTAAATACTTCATTGAGCTATGTTATAAAGCTCCATGGGAATTATGTTTGTTTGTTTGTTTTGTTTTTTTTTTTGTTTTTTTTTTTTCCAGTGGTTTTACTGAGGTATAGATGGGGTTCAACATCGAGGATGGTGTCCCCCAAGGTGGAGGGTTCTGTAATAGCCTTGGTGAAAATTCCATGTAATAAAAGTTAATAAAGGAAAAATAATAAGCATGGTTTATGGGACACTTATTCAAAGATGGATGTTGGGAAAACCATCCTAGTGTCGTCAATGTTCATTGGTTTATTATGGCTAAGAAAATGGCTAAGGCTTTGGAAAGGAAAAATGGCATTTTGGCACATTTATTTATGAAAATAATAGAAATGAGGAGGAAAGGAAGGTGAAAGGTTACAGGTTTCATGTGAGGATGAAAATGAAGGAAAATAATGGAAAATGAATAAAATAGAAACCTAATTGATAAAATGATTTCTAAGGATCAATTTGTAACCTTTTGACAATTCAGTTTTGGAGCTATCTCATTATTCTCTCTCTCTCTCACTCTTGGACACTTAGAGTTTTCTTGGAGCATTTTGGCATTGGATAAAGAAAGGCAAAGAAGGCAAGAGGAAGCAGAGATCAAGCAAGCAAGAGCAGGATCAAGCAACTAGAACAATATCCTTTGCATGTATCTATTTTCATGTGTATTTTCCTTGATATGTTTGGCATGCATGGTATTGCATGTGGTTCTTTTGTTGCTATGGCATGGGTTTTTCCAGGTGTGACAATGTTTTCAGCCTATCCTTTCCATTTCCAGATAGTCATGGTGTGGTGGGGTTCTCATGTTTTATTTGAGATGGATCACTAGATGGATTCAAAGCCAAGTGAGGTGGATCTTTGAACGATAGAGAACATGGCCTAGTGGTCGCTAAACTAGACTTTGGATCATGGTAAAGACACTAGCCTAGTAATCCCTAAGCCAGACTATGGGTTGTGGTAAAGTTAGTATTATGTTGCCTCGATGGGCCTAGGAATCCTTACCTGTGAATGGTAGGATATACAGTAAAGCCAAGAGGTGGATCTATCTCTATTGGGCCTAGTAATCTCGGGTTTGGGATATGCAGTAAAGCCTCGAGAGTGGGTCTCAGTTTAGGGCCTAGTGATCTAGGGTGGATTTTGGTAAATCTTGAGAGACTAGGAGACAAAAAAATTCCTCATGGTGTAGGTGGAGAAATCCAGTGGTATCCATGCTTGTTTGGCCTAGTGATCGGGTGGAGATCATGGAATAACCTGTTATTACATGTTCATTATGTTTGCCTAGTGATATGGGATGGATTATGGTAAATCCTGGTTTTTATTGATGAGGGTGAGGTGGCTTAGCATCAATATACCTTGGTTGGTTCTTTTGGTTTGAGTCCCACATTCATTCTTAGAATATGGAATGAGGGTGAATGGCTGGATAGAGATTTTTCTCAGCCATTCTATGGTCGGGTGGAACATAGTAGTCCCATCTCGTGTTTGGATTTTGCATCATCAATATGAAGTTGATTCTCCTTGTATTTCTATGAGTATTATAACAGTTTATATTTGAATCATATGGCTATGATTTCATTTGTATTTGTTTTGCTATTGTGCTAGTTATGTATGTGTTTTATGACAACAAGTATGTATGGTTTTGTTGAAGCTCCGAAAATTGGGTCTATAACAAGGGGGATACCCACCCGGTCCGGACCTTGGTTGGTAGCTCCTTGGTTTGGTATAGTGGGTCCGACTGGGGATATGCGACCAGTTTCCCAATTTATGTGTGTGTGTGAAGGATTGATATTTCTTTTCTAAAAGTTCTTAAGTGAGATGCTCTAATTCTAACTCTAATCTAATGATCTGCAATTGTATTCTAATAAACAGAAATATGTAAGTCTACGCTAACCCGGGGTGTGATCCTTCTGATATGCGATCTAAAAATATTACAAATAACAATCGGTAATAAAGATCATTTGATTGTTATGAGAAAAGAATTCAATATAGATAAACCACTTCATATAAAAGGTTAGATGAAACAATTGTGAAAAACATATCGCATAATAAGCTACTCATACATTAAGCATAAATAAATAACTATCACCGTACAAAAGTGCCAAATGATAACTCAGGTATTCACGCATCAATATATAAACAACTGAACATGAATATCAATTTAACACATGCAAAAATAGTTAAGATATAAAAGTACCATTTATAACTAGTTCTACTCATGAGCTTCAAGCGATAATGATTTATCTCTTCTTAATCCAATATCCACTAAGAGTACAAAAGTGCAACATCAGTAGAAGATATTAAATGCAGATGTCAATAAATCTTGTTCCATTCATTCATCAAAACCTCCTCGAAGGGTGCAAAAGTGCATGTTCCGAGGATGAGTTTCTGATAAATTTCTAGACCCTTCTCTAAATGCATGAGAAGGGTTTAAATACTATTAAATAAATCTAAAAATAACTTATTACAAAAATGTAGGATACGGTTTAAATGACCGTCCTTTTTCTAGGAAAAAGTAAAGAAAAATTAATACTAATATTGAATCTAAACTTAACAACTAACTACTTCTATATCTAATCCTTGAAATCACAAGCATTCAACATTTGCTTGAGTAGGGTCAGCTGGCTGACTTCAGACTTCAACTATCTTGCAAAAGTGGAATTAGCAAGAGTTGGTGCCATCTTTTCGGCTGAATTGATGATGCATTTGAGGGTGATACACTGGCTATGTGGTTTTACCAAATATGCCCAGTAAGAATCCCAATTCAACTTAGTTAATCTTTTGATTGATTATGCCTTTTCTTGAGCCTTCTGTCTCCAGTCTGTCTATAATTGCTGTACTTTTGGTACATACCCAGGAGTGGTTTCTGAGATTAGATTTACCTTATGCAAATTTTCATTTATGCAATCAATAAGGTTGTTTCTTGCTGTGGCTATTTCTTCCGCTGCTTTCTCTGCTTCCCTGATTTGTGCCTCCCATTTGTTAAAGAGCATTTCTTTATGATTATTGTTTATTATTGGTGCGCTCACTCTTTTTCCCTCTTGTATTTCTTGCCAAGCCAAATATTCAGTAACTTGTCTATCAATTAAATCATAATCATGTTGTAAATCCATGACTTGAATAGTGATTTTATCACTTGTTTCACAATACGAGTTCCACTGTGATATCCTTTGGCTTAATGCTTCCTATTGCTGTAGTAGTTGATCATTCAAGGAAATGGATTCTGATATATATTCAGTAAGTTTAGGATTATCCTTGTGCATTTCCTGCATATCCTGTAACTATTTTTCTTTCTTAGCCAAACTGTTCTAGTATCTTATTTGCATTCGCTAGAAGTCTTGTTGTAGTCTTCCAAGCTATTTTTGTGCTTCATTAATGGCGTTGGCTTGTTGCAACTGTTGTTGCAAAACCTGTATCAGGTATCCCTTTTCTTTTAATAGTTGTTGTACCTCAGATGCTTTATCAATAGTCGCAGAGGTATAAGCTCCTGCAATCTGAGATAATTTGGTGAGATTTTCAATGGGATCGGTAGTAGGATCTTGCCATAGGATGTCTAATTGCTCCACATCACTACTACTTTGTGTTGTGGGCTATAAAATACATCAATAGGAGGAATTTCCTCTATCTTGAGTATCAGTTCAGAGGACGGGGTAATAGGAATATGTTCCATATCAGAGATATTGCTAATTTCTCCTGTGATCATATCTTCTGTTGCTTGTACATTACTTACATGTGTCTTTGTGTTTTTCCCTTCAAGATTGATTAAATCATTGAAGGTCTCCCATTCCTTTTCTAGCTCATTTCTGTCCGATGGTGGCTAAACAATGAGAGGGGGAGGATCTATCTATGGAGAGGTTAACACCTGTTGCTATGGAGATTCCTTTGATTGGGTAGTATGCCTTACTGATCCTTCACTTTTACCATGGTCACTTTCAGATTTCTTAGAATGTTCTGATGTTTCTTTCCTAGACTTAGATTTAGATCTATCTATACCATAACTTTCACTGAGACTAATACTTGGAGTTGGTTCCCTTACTTGTTCTAAGTGTAGTTTTTCCAAAGGAATATTAGCTAACCTTCTTTCCCTGTATATCTTGAACTGCTGAAACTCTGTTGGGAAGAATCGCGTTTGAGCCAAATGTAGAATTTCTTCAAGCGTGCTTCTCTGTTGGAACATATCATCAAAACGATCCTCTTCTTTAGAAAACATTTTTATTTTGACTGCGACAATGAAATTCTTAGCAATATCATATGGGTCGAACAACCTTCCTGGAAACTTGAACAATTGTAGACATGTTATGCTGCTCACTTCCTTGAATGCATGGCCTACATCAAATAGTGAAAAGGCCCCACAGGCTACTGGAAATTGTGGCCAAATGGCCTCCTTTTTGTCTTTGAAATCTTTAGTCAAACCTCCTTCTCTGCAGGTTTGATAAGAAATTTCTCGTGCCATGAGTTTATCAGGAACATACAAAGGTAAGACATGTGGGGAAATGACACTTTTGAATAATCTGACATATGTAAACAATTCTTCTCCGAACCATCTCGCAATCGTGAGTACATCTACATCTTCTTCAGGAGAATATCTTGGGGCATCTGTATCGTACAACACTTTGTACAGGGGCAACATAACTCCATGACAAATTTTGTAAAAAAAGGAGGGAACTTAGAATCCCGCAATTCCTTATGATAAACATGAATGGGTAAGGGGTATTGAGTTGTCCATTTCCATCCCATTATAGGAAACTTGGAAACATAGCAAATCACATCCATTACATATGCTGATAGGTAGAATGGGGGATAAATTCTCTGAGAAATAGTTCTTTTAGACCGGTAATTTACAATGGTAATGGCTAAGTTGTCGAACAATATTCTAGACCAATCCATGACAGTAGAATTAATGGAGGCATCTAACAATGGTAGCCATTTAGTTGAGAATTTGTTAATGTTTGGTTTCTCGAAAAGCCTACAGAGCATAGCAGCAGCAAAGCAATATGGGGAAGTGAGAGAAGCAATACTATACATACCATGTTTATCCTTTTTCAGCGGTTCGTCTCTCGTTGACCAATATTTGGTGCATTAGGTCAGGTATTCATTCTCTTTGACAAACTTTTCTATGAACTGTTTGTTATAAGTCGCTTATAGCTCTGGCAAATGATACATGAGCTTCAAATCTTGTTGAGCGAATGAGCCGATAAGTCCATGACCTTGAGTTTTAAATTGTCTGTTTTTTATGTCTGCGTTGTCCAATACCCATTTAATCATATCTATGTAGGGGAGAATTATGGGCCTCGCTACTATCCAGTGCGAGAACGAACAAGATAAATCTGCAACTGATGCTTCGGAAGACCCCTGTGAACTTGCAAAAGCCGTAACCTCCGTCACCTTGGGATTTTCTTCTTCAAGTAGATTATACATGCCTTCCCAAGTCATGATACCAGCATCTCTGTTACAGGCAGTGTCTGTATGGAGGGGCATCTTTTGTTTGTCATCAGAACCTGGAGCTTTGCCTTTCTTCCCCATAATATCCTGTATACTGCTCTGTATAGTTCTTTGTTCTTCGTTCCTGCAGTTTACAAGTGAAGTGAGAGTAATGATAAGGAAAGGCGATGGGAAAGCTTTTAAATGCTAAAGACATAAAAATTATACCACCTTACATGAAACCATTATAATGCACAACACCATATTTAATTAACAACTGGAAACTAACTCCTTAATTAGCATTAAAGCACATAACCAGGTCTCGGTTCATGGAAAAAGTTTTCTTGAATAATGAGGCCGAAAGATTCGCGATGAAGCAATTTTGCAATTTTCTTCACAATATCGCAGATCGTTGTATCGCATTTTCATGATACTATTCCACCACTTTGTCGCAATATTGCCTTGCCACTATATCGCGATATCGCTATATCACAATATCGTAGGAACGCGGCATGTGACAATTTTGTTAATGTGATTTCTGTGAAATGTGATTTTGCGATATGCGCTGTCGCATATCAGCGATTTTGGGTTTTTTGGTGTAAGCGATCTTTAATGCATGCGATACGATATATATTTTCTAGTATGTAGTCTCGCAATCTCAGAATTCAGCTTGTAAGGGAGTATCCTATTGTTCCTTTTGCAATGCGATATTTCTTAAGGAGCGATCTTACCTTATCATGAAACTTAAGCCTTTTTTAGATTTTTCGAGGGTATTTTCCTAAGTTTATGATGGTAATTTTATTAAAAAGGAAATACAAGCACTAATTCACTTTTAAAAAATTTTGACTAAGGGCCCCCACTTATTTCGTATTAGTAATAACGCTAAATAAGAAGTGGGGTTGTTTCTGGCCACAACAATTGGCGATTCACTTGGAAGAACCAGTTATCTCTGCATTTATTTTGAATTTTCTTAGACTTCCAAAACAGAAAATTTTCCAGAAATTAAACTTTATTATAGAAAGACAAAGTACATTATGCTTTTGCCTATCAATGATATTTTGTTTCTTCTATTTTCAATTTTGATTATTTACCCCCTCAAGCTAGTCCTTGTATTTACATCAGTCATTACCTGGTTTATGAAGATAAAAATAAAGTTTTCTCTGTAAATCAGTTTTGAATATGCTCATTTGTCGTAGGTAGAGCCTTTGCTGCTAGCAGGCGTTTATAGCCTCGACAGGGTTACTTGTTACCCAACAATGATCCTGTATCCTACTTAGAGAAATATACAATTTTCAAAGAGGAATCCATATCCACACTTATTGCTTTCATTTTCTTTTTTACCCTTAAAGAACGATGTCTTGGTTTGATAGCCAATTTATGACACAGTCATTCACTTGATTTATAACTTTGCTGAACAAGTTGGCTCGTGATGAGACCCCTTGTCTTTTGAATGCAACAATCTTGATTCATTACCCTATTGTGGTATGTAGTATTGGGAAAGTCAGCAAGCTATAATATCTATTATCATGATAAGCCGGCTCGTGATGAGATCTCTTACTCTTTAAGTTAAAGTGTATCATTGGATCATTCTTTGAGAGTTGTAGTTTCCTAGGTGGGGAGGAAGTCATTGTTTCCTTCAGATAGCTCTGGAAAACAATGGTAGAGTTTTTGGAAATAGCTTTTCTATAGAGAATCTTCATTTTGTTATTAATACCTTTCATTAGACTGATATAAAACAATTTCCCACTAAAGGTCGTTTTTTGTCAAAATTTATAAATTCGAAACTAGTATCATTTCTAGGTCTAGACTTTTTAACTGTATCTTTCAATAATAATGATCAATTTTCTAAAAGAATTCTATTTATACAAGTGAAAAAAACAAAATTTAGAAGAGAATTTGTGTCTTTTTCGTGAATTCCAAATGTAACCATTTACAATCGGTTTTATTATGGAAATAAAAACTAATCTACAAACTAGAAGAAAGATCTCCTATGGAAAATATTTTTTGAGGATCTATCCATTAACAAGTAAAGAATCTCTTTTTCCTGTTAAATCCTGCAACATAAAAGTGGACGGACCTATTACTTCTATGATTTGAAAAGGGCCAAGCCACATTTGTTGAAATTTTGTATGTTTCCCTTTTTCCTCATGAGCTTTGTCCCATTTTAAAACTAGATCTCCTGTCTAAAAATCTTTTTTAGATATCATGTTTGAATCAAAAGAGGCTTTTACTAATGCTTGATGATGAGCATGAGTTATTTTGGCCTGTTCTCATTGTTCTTCTAACTTAATTATTTCCAGTTGCCTTAGTTGTAAGGAAGAAGTTGGTGCTTCATCAATATATTAAACTAAGGCTAAAGAGGGAAGTGTAAAATGAGTTGGAAGAACCACTTCTTTCCCATAAAATAAATTAAAGGGAGAAGTGCTGATGGAGGCTTTCTGCGTTATTCAATCTTCCCATAAAGCATATATTAAAGACTTGTGCCAATTTTTATGATTTTGGTCAATGGTTCGCTTAATAATTCTGATTAAATTTTTATTTGTAGATTTAGCTAATCCATTCCCCTGTGGATAGTAATTGGCAGAGTATTTAAGCTTGAAGCCCCTTTTGAGTGCAAATTCAATCATTGCATTACCAGAAAAATATGATGCATTTTCAAACATTAAAGTAGAAGGCAACCCAAACCTGGTGATTATGAACTGGTATATAAACTTGCTGATATGTTCAGCATTAGCCATCTTGAGTGGAACTACTTCTACCCATTTAGTAAAGTAATTTGTTGTTGTAAGGATATATCTATGCTGTTTAGAAGAGTAAGGAACGATCTCACCTATTATGTCCAATCCCCATTGATCGAAAGGTTGCTCAATGTTGACTGGTTGTAGTGGCAAGGATGGTTTCTTTTGTCTCCCGACGGCAGTTTGATAGACTTGACATTTTCTCACATAGTTATGTGAGTCTTTGAATAATGTGGGCCAATAATAGCCTGCGCGTAATATTTTATGTGCAGTAGCATTTCCAGCATAGTGTCCATCCGCTGGCCCATCATGGAGTTCTTGCAAGACTTTTTGAGCTTCAGATTTCTCAAGACATCTAAGGAGAACAAAATCATAATTTATTCTAAAAAGAACATCGTTCACGAGTTAATATTGTTTGGCTTTCAGCCTTAGAGCTCTTTTCTTGGTATGACCGAGGTTTGAAGGAGCATATCCATTCTTTAAATAATAAATGATATCAGTGTATAATGACTCAACATCGTTTAGGCTTACCTCATACATTTGTATCTCTACAAATGGAATTTCGGACATAAGTGATGCTCCGGCCAGCATTTTGCAAAAGCCTTGACCTTTTACAATATGTGTTGGTTTGATTTCTACCTCATATTCCTGTAAGGCAGTAATCCAATTGGCTCTTTTCTCACCCACATCTTTTTGCACTAAAAGATTTCTTACCGCTGGAAATGGTAAGATGATTTTCGTATGGGTTTTGAGTAGAAAGGGTCTGAAATATTTAATTGCTTTGAAAACAACGTAAGCTTGTTTCTCCACATCTGAATAATTTAACTTATCCCCCTGTAAATTTTAACTGAAGAAAGCAATCGGGGCTTCTGCCTTTTCTTGATTTTCTTGAGTGAGTATTGCAGCATATGATCTATCAGAGGCAAATGTATATAAAATAAAAGGATCCGAAAAATTTGGAGTTGCTAAATATGGAGCATTCGTAATTTCTTGTTTGATCAAATCGAATGCCTCATATTCATCTTGGCCCCATGTAAAGTTCGAGTTCTTTTTAATCATTGCTTGTAAAGGAGACACGATTCTTGAAAAATCTGGAACAAATCTCTTTACAAATTTAATCTGGCCAAGAAAAGATTGCATGGCTTTCTTGTTGTGAGGTAGGGGTATTTCAGAAATCTCCTTGATTCTGTCAGGATCAATGTTAATTCCAGATTTTGACACTATGAATCCGAGAAGTTTTCCTTCACTTAATGTGAAAAAAAAAAAAAATCGGGTTAAGTGAAATTCCATACCTTTGACAACATTGGAAGATTTGTTTTGTGCCTCTAAGATGATTGTTTCGTTTCTTGGAATATACAGTTATATCATCCAAATAAGTTACCATTGATTTTTTAACTAAACCTTTGAATGCGATGTCCATGGCTCTCTGAAATGTGGCACCAACATTGATCAGAACAAATGGCATCTTTTGATATGCATATGTACCCCATTTAGTTCTAAATGTGGTTTTCAATTGATCATCGGGATGTACCAACACTTGATTGTACCTTGAAAATCCATCCAAGAATGACATTAATTCTGATCCCGCAACTGCCTGTAGTATTTGTTCCATGGGAGGCAAAGGAAAATTATCCTTTTGGTAGGCTTTATTAAGATTTCGAAAGTCAATACAGATTCTGATGTCTCTGTTCTTATTTCTAACGAGAACCATATTGGAAACCCATTTGGAGTGTCGAACAAGAAAAATTATTTTGGCTTGCAATAACTTATTAAGTTCAGATTTTATTTGGTTTTCTAGGTTGGGAAGGATGTTTCTCAACTTTTGTTGGACAGGTTTTTCATCGTCTATTGTTGGAATAGTATGTTGGATGATGGAGGTGTCATATGTTTTGAGTTCATCATAATTCCAAGCAAAGACACTTTTTTATTGTCTCAAGAGACAAATATATGCTAATTTTTCTTTAGGAGCTAGACCAAGGCCTAGGTTGATATTTTGTGGTTTGGTATCAGTTCCTAGATTTACTAATTCGTAGTTCAAAGTTGAACTTTGGAGTTTTGAATTGGTAGATCTTTTAAACCGGTCTTTAAAATCATAAAGGTCTTCTAACTTGACTATTGACTTAGGTATAGCATTGTTAGTGCTATCTTGTTGCAATTGTTGGTCATGTTGGTCTTCGTCAATTATTTGATTGGTGTAGGATCCTTTTGATGTGAGGAAACTCACAATATCAGGATCATCGTTAAAAATTCTTTAATTGGTAATGTTATCAGGAATCAAGGGTCTAAAAATTAATTCAATTGAAAATCGATCAGGGCTAAAATCTTCTGAAGGAATGAGCTTGGAAGCTACATTGGCTAAGAGGTCTGCACTAGCATTCTAGAGTCTGGGAATTGACGAAATATTAAATGCTATAAAGTGTTCAGTCAGATCTTGAACTAAAGATAGGTAATTTTTTAAATGCCCTGGTAAACAATGTATAGTATTACGTACCTATCTGATTACAATTTCAGAATCTCCGAAAACTTGAAGGTATGTGACGTCTAATCCGATTACTTTGTATAACCCTTGGAGTAAAGCCTCGTATTCCGCGGTATTGTTGGTGCAATCAAATTTGAGTCTACAAGTTAGCATAGTTTTATTTCCCTCTAGACTTATTAACACGCATCCTACTCCTTCTCCTTCGTTAGACTTAGAACCGTCAAAAAATAACTTCCAAAATAAAGATTTATTTATAGGACTATCTATAAAATTAATACATTTAGAACTACCTGTCTGAGAGAAATTTTCTACTTGAGATAAAACAAAATGTTCTAAGTATGGTGAAGAATGAGCATTAAAATTTCCTAGGAAAGAATCTACTGAGTAGTTGCCAATGATGTTATTTTTGTATGCTATTGGTTCATTCTCTTCTTCCAGTTCTGTTACTATGAATTTTTGATGTATTTCTCGCTCAACTTTTATTTGATTTGGTTTACCGTTGTAAGGGAGCCACATGTGCGACCAGTCAGTTGCAAAGTATCCATGAAGTTTTTTTGACCAATATATGCTAAGAATTAAGCCATAAAATTCCAGAATGTCAGCAACTAAAATGTCGATAACTTGACATACCTTTGGGTTGGATGACAGCCTTATGGTAACCTGATTTAATTCGCCAATCACTTCGACTTGCGATCGATCTAGTTGAACTATGCGCACAACAGATCTTTGTAGTTGAACATTCAATTTTGCACATATTGACTTTGGTAAAATATTCGATGAAGCTCCAGCATCCACTAAGCAATTATGCACATTTTTATTGAAAAATTCATAAGTAAGAAGAAATGGGGGAGTATGAGATCTTGATCTTCCTCCAATTAAAGTGATATCGTTTGGATCAACTTTATTCATCGCACTAGTTGGAGGTCTTCCCGTGTCATGGGAAGCTTCAGAGATTAAAGCAGTGGGAAAAGGTGCAACTGGTACAGCATGCAACTCTTTCATAAGTATCTTTTGTTGGTGTTTTAACTTGCTCAATTCGTAAAAAGTGATGTTGGCCCTAGTCTTTTTCATGTCTTCTATGATATTATACTCCATTTCATCTGAAATGATCAACTTTTTAGATGGAGTTGATGAATCTGTTTGGACTGGGCTAGTTTGAGTCGCTTTAGGTGTCATTTTCTTGGTTGCGACTTTATCCTTAGTCATCGAGCTTGCGCTCTTTGGCTTAGGGGTAGGTTGAGGAGGATCAAGTTGATTTATACTTCGAGTACTAATCAAGAATGCCTCTTGATCCTCTTCATCTGGGAGTATGAAATCCCACATACCTTGTAACTCTACAACTTCTTCTTCATCAATATGTTCTTCAGTAGCAATTTCCTCTTCTTCTTCTTCTTATTCAACACTTGTAATAGCATTTGGGGGCTTGGAATCGGTCGAAGGGTTTCTTTTAAAATATATGTACGACTTTTTAGAAGAAGTTTTTGCCACTTTTTTCTTAATGTCGACCATTTCATTAGACATGGTCTTCAAAACTTTTTGCAATCCTTCTAAATCGAATGGATCTTTCGATTTCTTTTTCTTTGGATCTTCCTTGAAAGTAACCTTCTTGGATTTTCGTTCTTCTATCGCATTTTTCTTTTCTAGGACTATAATACATTTCTCTACTGCTATTGCTTCTTTCATATTTTCTACTAAAGTTGTTTTGTTAGCCCTATCAACGATGATTGCTATGTTTGATGGTAAGGGAGTAATGTACCATTCATTTCCCACTTCTTCACTAGGTTTGGAAGTAGTAGGAATTTTGTTTAACAGTTTATTGAAACGTGAATTGAAATCTTTGACAGGTTCTTTTCACTTAGCCCTAAGGTTAGAGAGGTCATTGATCAATGTCACCGTAGACCTATCATCACCAAACTTGATAAGGAATTGTTCTTGAAAGATATCCCAACTAGTGATAGATCCATATGGTAATGAGAAATACCATGATCCAGTTGTTCCTTGAATAGTATACGGAAACATTTGAGCAACAACGTCTTCATTGGTAACTCCATTGAGATTAATGAATAGCATCAAGTTATTTATATGTCCTTCCGCTAGCATGCCTACTTTAGGATTAAACTTGGGTAGCCATTTTTCAGGATGGGCTAGCAGTTGACTCAAGGGTGCAGGCATTAGGATTGCCCCTGGGTTATTCCATGGAGTTTGGGCCATTGCTGAACTACTAACAGAAGAAAATGCAGAAGATGGTCCCTTCAGTTGAGAAGGTGAGGGTATGATGACTCCAGATGATTGAGAAGGAGATGTGGAAGTACCGGTAGACTGATGGACAATGATCTGAAGTGGAGGAGTGGATGGTTAACTTCGCAGTGGAGAAGTTGAGATGGATGATGATGATGAAAGAGTCTCGCTATCGGACCCTTTAGCTGATTTCCTTGCTCTCTTCCTTGTTGGTAGAGGTAACTCGGTTGGCTGAACACCAAACATTCCACTCTTTAATCTGGTGAGGGGATGAGTAGGGTTTTATTATGAAGTCACGCTACCTTGTGATTTATTAGATCTTTGAGGAGATATAGAAAATCATTGAAGTTTCTGAATCAAAGATTCAACTTCAAGAGGTTCAGTAGTAGATTGTTCTAAAATGTCAGGGTTTGTAGTAGCAGCTATTGTTCTCACAACTTCTGGCTCTAGATTTAAAGATTATAAATGCAATGGAGAAGTCGGGCTAGGTAGTGAGGGTGATTTACTCTCAGAATGGTATTTGGATTTAGACTTGCCTGCCATTCATAGTTCAAGGCCGTCCTTTTAGCACCAAATATGTTGAAGCCTCAAAAATTGAGTCTATAACAAGGGCGATACCCACCCGTTCCAAACCTTGGTTGGTAGCGCCTTTTCCATTTGGTATAGTGGGTCTGACTAGGGATATGGGACCAGTTTCCCAATTTACGTGTGAGTGTGAAGGATTGATATTTCTTTTCTAAAAGTTCCTAAGTGAGATGCTCTAATTCTAACTCTAATCTAAGGATCTGCAATTGTATTCTAATAAACAGAAATATCTAAGTCTACACTAACCCAGGGTGTGATCCTTCTGATATGCGATCTAAAAATATTTTAGATAACAATCAGTAATAAAGATTATTCGAATGTTATGAGAAAAGAATTCAATATAGATAAACCACTTTGTATAAAAAGTTAGACGAAATAGTTGTGAAAAACATATCGCATAATAAGATACTCATACATTAAGAATAGCCATCACCGTAAAAAAGTGCCAAATAATAACTCGGGTATTCACACATAAATATATAAACAACTGAACATGAATATCACTTTAACACAGAGGCAAAAATAGTTAAGAAATAAAAGTACCATTTATAACTAGTTCTACTCATGAGCTTCAAGCGATAATGATTTATCTCTTCTTAATCCAACATCCACTAAGAGTACAGAAGTGCAACATCATTAGCAGATATTAAATGCAAATATCAATAAATCCTGTTCCATTCATTCATCAAAACCTCCTCGGAGGGTGCAAAAGTGCATGTTCTTAGGACAAGTTTTTGATAAATTTCTGAACCCTTTTCTAAATGCATGAGAAGGGTTTAAATACTACTAACTAATCTAAAAATAACTTATTGCAAAAATGTACGATACAGTTTAAATGACTGTCCTTTTTCTAGGCAAAAGTAAAGCAAAATTAATACTAATATAGAATCTAAACTTAACAACTAACTACTTCTGTATCTAATCCTTGAAATCGCAAGCGTTCAGCATTTGCTTGAGTAGGGTTGGCTGGTTGACTTCAGACTTCAACTGTCCCGTGAAAGTGGAATCAGCAAGAGTTGGTGCCATCTTTTTAGCCGAATTGATGATGCATTTGAGGGTCATACACTGGCTATGTGGTTTTACCAAATACGCCCAGTAAGAATCCCAATTCAACTTAGTTAATCTTTTGATTGATTTTTGCTTTTTCTTGAGCCTTCTATCTCCAGTCTATCTACAATTGCTATACTTTTGGTAGATAACCAGGAGTGGTTTCTGAGATCAAATTTACCTTATGCAAATTTTCATTTATGCAATCAATAAGGTTGTTTTCTACTGTGGCTGTTTCTTCCACAGCTTGCTCTGCTTCCCTGATTTTTGCATCCCTTTTGTTAAAGAGAATTTCTTTATGATTATCGTTTATTATTGGTACGATCACTCTTTTTCCCTCCTCTGTTTCTTGCCAAGCCAAATATTTAGTAACTCATCTATCAATTAAATCATAATCATGTCATAAATCCACGACTTGATTAGTGATTTTATCACTTGTTTCACAATACGAGTTCCACTGTGATATCGTTTGGCTTAATGCTTCCTGTTGCTGTAGTAGTTGATTGTTCAAGGAAATGGATTCTGCAATGAATTCAGTAAGTTTAGGATTATCCTTGTGCATTTTCTGCATATCCTGTAACTATTTTTCTTTCTCAACCAAATTGTTCTGGTATCCTATTTGCATTCGCTGGAAGTCCTATTGTAGTCTTTCAAGCTGTTTCTGTTCTTTGTTATTGGCATTGGCTTGTTGCAACTATTGTTGCAAAACCTGTATCAGGTCTTCCTTTTCCTTTAATAGTTTTTGTACCTCAGATGCTTTATCAATAGTCACAGAGGCATAAGCTCCTGTGATCTGAGATAATTTGGTGAAATTTTCAGTGGGATCGGTAGTAGGATCTTGCCATAGGAAATCTAATTGCTCTGCATCATGAGAGAGCACGTTATCGAATTTCCTTTTCTTCCTTTGTTTTCTAACTACTGCTTTGTGTTGTGGGCTATAAAATACATCAAGAGGAGGAATTTCCTCTATCTTGAGTATTAGTTCAAGGGATAGGGTAATAGGAATATGTTCCATATCAGAGATATTGCTAATTGCTCATGTGATCATATCTTATGTTGCATGTACATTACTTACAGGTGTCTTTGTGTTTTTCCCTTCAAGATTGATTAAATCATTGAAGGTCTCCCATTCCTTGTCTAGCTCATTTTTGTCTGATGGTGGCTAAACGATGAGAGGGGGAGGATCTATCTATAGAGAGGTTGACACCTGTTGTTGTGGAGATTCCTTTGATTGGGCAGTATCCCTTGTTGATCCTTCACTTTTACCATGGTCACTTTCGGATTTCTTAGAATGTTCTGATGTTTCTTTCTCAGACTTAGATTTAGATCTATCTGTACCAGAACTTTCACTGAGACGAATGCTTGGATTTGGTTACCTTACGGGTTCTAAGCATAGTTTTTCCAAAGGAATATTAGCTAACCTTCTCTCCCTGTATATCTTGAACTGCTGAAACTCTGCTGGGGAGAATCACATTTGAGCTGAATGCAGAATTTCTTCAAGCGTGCTTCTCTGTTGGAAGATATCATCAAAACGATCCTCTTATTTAGAAAACACTTTTATTTTGACTGTGACAGTGAAATTCTTAGCAATATCATATGGGTCAAACGACCTTCCTAGAAACTTGAACAATTGTAGACATGTTATGTTGATTACTTCCTTGAATGCATGGCCTACATCAAATGGTGGAAAGGCCCCATAGGCTACAGGAAATTGTGGCCAAATGGCCTTCTTTTTGTCTTTCAAATCTTTAGTCAAAACTTATTCTCCGTAGGTTTGATAAGCAATTTCTCGTGCCATGAGTTTATCAAGAATAGACAAAGGTAAGACGTGAGGGGAAATGACACTTCCGAATACTCTAACATATGTAAACAATTTTTCTCCTAACCATCTCGCGGCTGTGAGTATATCTACATCTACTTCAGGAGAACATCTTGGGGCATCTTTATCATACAAAAATTTGTACATGGGCAACATAACTCCATGACAAATTTTGTAGAAAAATGGAGGGAACTTAAAATCCCACAATTCCTTATGATAAACATGAATGAGTAAGGGGTCCTAACTTGTCCATTTCCATCCCATTACAGGAAACTTGGAAACATAGCAAATCGCATCCATTACATATACTGATAGGTAGAATGGGGGATAAATTCTCTGAGAAACAGTTTTTTTAGACCAGTAATTTACAATAGCAGTGGCTAAGTTGTCGAACAATATTGTAGACCAATCCATGATAGTAGAATTAACAGGTCCATCTAACAATTTTAGCCATTCAGCTGAGAATTTGTTAATCTCTGGTTTCCCGAAAAGCCTACAGAGCATAGCAGCAGCAAAGTAATATGGGGAAGTGAGAGAACCAATACTATACATACCATGTTTATCCTTTTTCAGCGGTTCATCTCTCCTCAACCAATCTTTGGTGCATTCCGCCAGGTGTTCATTCTCTTTGACAAAGTTTTCTATGAACTGTTTGTTATAAGTTGCTTGTGGCTTTGGCAAATGGTACATGAGCTTCAAACCTTGTTGAGAGAATGAGCCGACAAGTCCTTGACCCTGAGTTTTAAATTGTCTATTTTTTATGTCTGCGCTGTCCAATACCCATTTAATCATATCTATGTAGGGGAGAATTCTGGGCCTCGCTGCCATCCAGAGCAAGAACGAACAAACTAAATCTACAACTAATGCTTCGGAAGACCCCTGTGAACCTGCAGAAGTCGTAACCTCTGTCACCTTGGGATTTTCTTCTTCAAGTAGGTTATACATGCCTTCCTAAGTCATGATACCAACATCTCTATTACAGGCAGTGTCTGTATAGAGGGGTGTCATTTCTTTGTCATCAGAACCTGGAGCTTTGCCTTTCTTCCCCATAATATCTTGTATACTGCTCTGTATAGTTCTTTGTTCTTCGTTCCTGCAGTTTACAAGTGAGGTGAGAGTAATGATAAGGAAAGGTGATGGGAAAGCTTTTAAATGCCGAAGACATAAAAAATATACCACCTTATGTGAACTAGCTCTTTGATAAGCACAAAACCATATTTCATTAACAACTGGCAACTAACTCATTAATTAGCATTAAAGCGCATAACTAGGTCTCGATTCATGGAAAACATTTTCTTGAATAATGAGCTCGAAAGATTCGTGATGAAGAAATTTTCCGATTTGCTTCACAATATCGCAGATCATTGTATCGCATTTTCATGATACCATTCCACCACTTTGTCGCAATATCGCCCTGCTCCTATACCGCAATATCGCTATATCTCTATATTGCAATATCGCAGGAACGTGACATGTGACAATTTTGTTAATGTGATTTCTGCGAAATGCGATTTTGCAATATGCGCCATTGCATATTGGCGATTTTGGGTTTTTTGGCATAAGCAGACTTTGATGCATGTGATGCGATATATATTTTTTAGTATATAGTCTCACATCGTGATCTCGCAATCTCAGAATTCGACTTGTAAGGTAGTATCCTATTGTTCCTTTTGCGATGCGATATTTCTTAAGGAGCGATCTTACCTTATCATGAAACTTAAGCCTTTTTTAGATTTTTCGAGGGTATTTTCCTAAGTTTATGATGGTAAGTTTATTAAAAAGGAAATACAAGCACCAATTCATTTTTTAAATTTTTTGACTAAGGGCCCCCACTTATTTAGTATTAGTAATAACACTAAATAAGAAGGGGGGTTGTTGCTGGCCACAATAGGTTCTCATCATGTTTTTACTTCTAACTGAATGGACAATGTATCTATGACTTAATAGATGATAATGCAGCAAACGATATGAGGGAATAATGGTTCTTAGTGATTCTTAGATAAGTATGATATTCATATGCTTAAATCTATTGTTTACACATGTATATTACAGATTTGTGATATGTTTGACGAAATGCTTGTCATGGATAGTCGGGGTATGGTTAAGGGTTTATTCAAGTATTCGCCTTTTCATCATTATTTCCTTGTTATGTTACTATTTTGAAGGTGTCATTCAATTCTAGGCAGTGAACTGGGCTCTAGGCCTAAAATAGTGGCTCAAATCCTAGAGACGTTGGCACAACACTGAGAAAAATAGTCCTTGGATGTTGGCATGCCTTGTCATGAGAGCATATAGAGCCTCCTGGACATGGTAGGCCTATAGCATGAGAGCGTCCAGAGGTCAAGTGTTTAAAGTCTTCAGTGGGACCCAGGGGCTAGTTACGTGAGTGGTTGTAATGGTTACTATGAGTCTTGTCGCTGATGTGGATAGTCTGTATGTTGTGTTTCTGTTGATTCCACTTCTTTAAGGTCACATGGTAGGTTGAATCTAATAATGGTATCCTCTCGTCACATGTTTACCCTATTTGGTCGGTTACTTGGGTAGATGTGAGAGGAGGGTGTTACAAATTATGAGGATACAAATAAAAGCACCTTCTCTAGCCAATTGATACACTCAAACAAAAGGGTTCAATGGAGGAACACATTGTTTACCAAAAATTGAATATAAGGGTAAATTATATTTCAAAGGAGCATAATATTGATATTTTCATGGGAAATTTAAAGGATAATATCCAACATGAGGTCTACCTTTGGGACCCTAATTATGGAAAGAAAAATTATGGAAACAAGGAATCCTACCACTCAAAACTATAAATATGGAAGTGTTGTTTCTCCTAGCCTTCCACAACCTACAAAGTTGACACCACAACAATTGGAAGAAAAAAAGAGAAAAATGGATTTGTTATAATTGTGATAACAAATACGATAAAGGTCATAAGTGTGTTAAGAAGAGATTATTTTACATAGATTGTGAAGAGGAGGAAGAAAATGAACAAGAAACTTCAAAATAAGAGGATATACACTAGGAACCAACCCTAGAGAAAGAAGAAATGAATTCAACCATATCTAGTAATGCATTGGAAGGAATTACCACTCAAACTCTCAAGATAGGAGTAGTACCCATAATTTTATTCATTGTAAGATAACCAAGGAATTGAATTTCTTCCTATATCTATCACTAGAGTGTCAAGTGATGCATGCAAATGTAGGAACTATAAATTTCTATTGGGTTGTGTTATATTCTTTCCACATAGTTAACAGGGGGTTTGAGGGGTACCCGTAACCCCACTTTATGGGGTTCGGGGCAGCGCCCCAGAAAATTTTGGTTTTGGACCCTATGTT
>APFE030563042.1:201627-256524 GCA_000404065.3 Pinus taeda
AAAATCAAGCTGGTAGTCTCGGTTTTGAGATCCAGTGGGAAATATCTGTGTATATGTGTTTTATGTGTTATGCTCTCGTATTTTTTTTTTTCCTGTGATTTAGAATTCGTATGCAGGTAATTTCTGTATGGGGTTAAAACCTACAATTTCTCTAGAAATTGCCATAATATCAAGCTATTCATGGGGGAATATGTATTTACTAATCCAATGCTTTCCATTCCAATGGGTGGTGTTGATGTTGTCCTAGGTGTCAAATGGTTACAATCTTTGAGTAAGATAGCTTTTAATTTTAAAGAACTTTTCTTAAATTATTTTGGGAAGGAAAGAAAATTGAATTAAAGGCTATAGAAGGGGAACTAGGAAATATAGTCAACTCTAATGGGATGACAAAGGTTCTAAAGAAAGAACAATGGGGAACAATTGCACAATTATGCTCACTAGAGGTTCAAACATCAAAATCATCTATTTCTCCAGATATCTATAAAGTATTGCAAAATCATACCAAGGTATTTGAGACTCCCAAAGGCCTCCCACCTATTATTGATCATGATCATGATATTCATTTGATTCAAGGAAGTGTTCTGCCAAACATAAGGCCTTACAGATATCCCTATCCCAAAAGAGTGAAATTGAATGCATAGTTGCAGAAATGTTAGAGGCCAGTATAATTCAACCTATTCAAAGTTCTTTCTCTACTAAAGTAGTATTGGTTCACAAGAAGGATGGATTATGGCGCATGTGTCGAGATTATAGGGAGCTCAACAAGCTCACTTTTAAAGATAAATTTCTCATTCCTATCATTGATGAATTATTGGATTAATTACATGGAGAAATTTACTTCACCAAGTTGGATCTTTGTTCAGGATATCATGAAATTAGAATGAATATTGAATATATTCCAAAAACAACATTTAGAACTCATGAGAGTCGTTATGAATTTTTGGTCATTACTTTTGGCCTTACCAATGCACCTTCTACATTTTAGGGTTTGATGAATTCCATTTTCAAACCCTCCCTTTGAAAATTTGTGTTAGTATTTTTTTGATGATATACTAATCTACAACAAGTCTGGGAAGGATCATGTTGAACATGTTGACATGGTGCTCAAACTATTGGAGGAGAAATAATTATATTCAAAAGCCTTGAAATATTTTTTTGGAGTACATGAGGTTGAATATCTGGGTTCTATTGTATCTCATGAGGGTGTTGAAGTAGACCCTAACAAAATTAAATCCATTAAGGAATTGAAAATCCCCACAACCATAAAGCATCTACAAGGGTTTCTTGGGTTAATAGGGTATTATCGTAATTTTGCTAATAATTATATGAGAATAGAAACACCTCTAACAACATTATTGAAGAAAGATGCATTTTCATGGACTCTAGAAGTAACCAAGGCCTTTGAACATCTTAAAGAGGAAATGTTCCAATCGTTGGTCTTAACTACGCCAAACTTCACAAACACCTCTATTGTGGAATGTGATGTCTTACGAAATGGAATTGGTGTTGTTTTAATGCAAGAAGGAAGACCCATTTCTTTTGAAATATGTCCATTCAAAGGAAAGTATTTACAAAAACCTATTTATGAGAAGGAAAGGTTGGCAATACTACATGCACTACAGAAATGGCAACCTTACCTAATGGGAAGACACTTCAAGGTAAAAAAATCATGAGTCATAAACAAATTTTGGAACAAATAATATTTTCAGAATAGAAACAAAAATAGGTCACAAATATGTTGGGTTATGACATTTAAATCATCTACAAAAAAGGGAAACAAAATGTTGTTGCAGATGCACTCCGAAGAAATGATGAGGATGTGGAAGCATTGATTTGTGTCATTTTTATTATCCAACAAGACTGGATAATTGAAGCAAGGGATAAATGGAAGAATGAAAAGGAAGTGTGGGCACTCATTCAAAAGTTGCAGAAATATCCTAGTACATATGATACATTTAGCTAGAAAAATGGTTCACTATGGTACAAATATTGTTTATATCTTCGTAAGAATTCCCAACTCAAAAAAATATTCTTTTGGAATTTCACACTTCTCCCTTAGCAGGGCACTCAGATTTTTAAAAACTTACGACAGGGCCAAGAGGATTTTTTTTTTGGGTTGGACTTAAATCTGGTATTCAAACGTTTCTAGAGGAACCTTTGGTTTGCCAACAAAATAAAGTTGAGACAATTAAGACCTCGAGTTTGTTAAAAACTTTATCCATTCCAAGTCAGTGTTTGGAGGAAGTTTCAATGGACTTTATCATAGGTTTACCCAAGTCTAAAGTAAAAAGTGCCATCACAGTGGTAATTGATAGACTTCACAAGTATGCACACTTTTGCGCATATCTCATCCATTTAAAGTTAGTACAATTTCTACTGCATTTACAGAAACAATTTAAAAGCTACATGGAAACTTGAAGATTATTGTGAGTGACATGTATCCCATTTTCACTGAAAATTTTTGGATGGGATTATTTTCTTTTATGGGTATGAAATTAGCTCATAACTCATCTTATCATACTCAATCTGAAGGGAAAACTAAGACAGTGAAAAAATGTTTGGGAGGATACATTCGTTGCTTTGTATCTGGCAAAACAAACACAATGGTTCAAGTGGTTACCTCTTGCTAAATGGTGGTATAACACTTCCTTCCATAATTAAACAAAAATGAACCCATTTATGGAACTTTATGGATATCATCCACCATCCATCACATCATACTTAAGAGAAATTTCTAAGGTTCAAGTAGTGGAAGATCACATCGAGCATCAACAACAAGTTCTCCAACTCTTAAAGGATAACCTCACTTTGGCACAAAATCAAATGAAACAACAGGCAGATCAACATTACAGCAAAACAAGTTTTGATGGAGGTGACTTGGTATTTTTACGACTACAACCATATAAACAAATGTCCCTCAAGCAAGCTAAGAAGGATAATAGATTATCACCAAAGTACTATGGTCCTTATAAGGTGTTGCAAACTATTGGCATTATCATATACAAATTAGATCTTCCTGCATCTTCTCAAGTGCACCCAAGTTTCCATGTTTCATGCTTAAAGAAGGTTACAGCTGACAAGATCCCAGTTCAAACAATATTTCTAGAACTTTAAGAGGAAGGAAAAATCATATTGGAACGTGAAGCAGTCATGGAAACAAGAACTCAACAGCTACAAAATTGATCAATTTTAGAGTATCTCACCAAGTGGAAGAACTTACTTGTTGAAGATTCCACATGGGAGGATGAGAGTTTTATATAGAAGCATCCAAAACTACCCAATCATTGAGGACAATTTTTTTTTGAAGAAGAGTGGCATGTTATGTCCCTATAATAGTAGTGTATCCATTATTGTATTGTTGTACCCATGTAGGCCCCATATTTTTATTATTGTACCCCATAGAAGCCCACTATTTTTATTGGTCTTCCCTTATTTTATTATTGTTATGTAGGCTCTGATTATATTGTGACCCATTAGACTCCTATCTATAGAAAGGAGAATTTTCATTTGAATCACCCAAGAATTATTCATTTATGTGATGTAAAGGAGGTTTCCCCCTCGAAGAGGTTGTTTTTCAAGTCACTGGTGTATCTTTTCTTCTTTGTTTTGCGTTGGTTGCATAACATTTCCAATGGTATATCCCAGTTTGAAAAAATCCTCTTGGATGAGAAGTTATGTACATTTGAAAATCGGTATTTATTGAGGGCCCAAAACTATAGGGAAAAATTTCCAAATATTAATATGTTAAGAAGTGCACATATATCAAGAAGATCCATGGTTCAATTATTAAGTCAACAACAAGTATTGGCTAAAATTTCATGATCTTGATACTATAAAACGTTATGCATCTCTACACCAATTAGACATATGTAATATTGTGATAAATATTTGACTCGTACGAGATATGTTAACTTACATAATACTTAATGAGAACCACCCCACCATAGTGGCCCAATTCACATTAACACATGGCATGTCATGGTTGGGTAGATGTTGTTATGCTCCTATACCAATAGGTGTCATATTTCATGATTGACTTGGTGAGCTCTGTAATATGTTCACACCTTTCTTGTTGCAAAGGTTTTCCATATTTTAAAAAAAATTAAAAATTTAAAAAATGTAAAGAGGCTATACCCTAAAAGAAAAATCAAAGGGTAAAAAAGAATAAATATGGTAAAAAAAAAATGAAAAGAAATGAACCCCAAACAAAAATAAACCAGGGAAGTGTGCAAGTCTAAATGCCACTACTATTTCATTTTCTATAATAAGTAATTGTGTGCAGCTTGTTAAACTTTGCCACAATTTATGAAGAGTAAAACAGCGTAAACTTGGCCCATTCATTTTTCAATTTCATGTTATATAAATAGAGAATAAATATCTGACCAAACAGTGTAATTTTGGCTGATAAGTAGATAGCTAGAGTAAATAAAAGGAGCTCAACAGTTTAATCTGAGCCCCTAGATGTAATAAGTGTAGACATAGGTAGGCTTGCCATGTAAAAGAAAAGGATGATTTGATAAGGGTTTGCCAGTATAAGTGCACCCAAATAAAGAAGAAAAAATGTTAGGTTAAGGTAGGTAGGGTAGGTAGATGGTGTTGTATAATGATGCTTGTGATGAAAAATGCTTCTAAATGTGTTAACTTCTACTTTTATCACAAGTGCAAAGCAGACATTACACTTGATGCATTTCAAGCAAGACAAGGTCAAATAATTAACCTCCATTCACATTTTCCCCCTAAAGATTTCACTAATTTCCCCTAAAGTATTAAGGTCTATTTCTCTGACTTTTGGAGGGATCGAACCCTCGGCCCAATGATTTAAGATCCTAAGTACTTAGAAACATCCATTAATCATTTATCTCATTTCATAAAAATTTTCTTAAGTAAATTCGTACTTAGGAAAATACATAATATCACCAGAAAAACCCCTTTTCCCATTTTAGCCTAAACATTTACTTAGTGTTCACTCTCATTTTATTTCATATTAACTTTTAACTACTATTATATAAATCCCACCTTACTACCCTTTCCCATCTTATTTAACTATATGAAACCCCGACATTTTATATATCCTGCCGCTGGTTGTATATAACCATTATATAGTCAAAATGGATTAATGAATTTATCAGAAATTCGTTAATAACCAAAGTTCCCTGCCTCTCTAAATGGAATTAATTAACCCTGTAGGTTAATTAATAACCACCCACGACCAATCATATTAACCCCGATATGATTAAAACATTGTTAATTACATCGGGCCCGCCACAAATAAAGTTTTGCCGTCTCCAATGCCCATATGCCATCTGATCACTCCCTTTTCATCCAACAGTTGATGATGATATCACGCTCCCCTGGTAATCGTGCTTTAACTCGCGATCACCAGGTGGTTTTTCGCCCGTACCTTTTCCACACATCGCATAGTCTATATGCTCGCTCGCCCCCAGCCTGAACCACCCAGCCTCAAAAGTAGTGCGAGACAAACCGCTTACCACCCTCGACATAGTGACAAAACGTCACATCCCACTTACGTCATACACCCGATAAATCCAAAAAAGACCCACCAACCTTAGTTTTGTTAAATAAACAAAGAAAGTGTCATTTTCACTGTAGTTGCTGCATCCCATGCTCCCATGCAAAATAACATCTGAGTCCACTGTTCCAGTTTCACAACCATCATCTGATCAGAAAACTATAGCAACGTGCTTCACAGCCTATCATCCAACCTGCCATTGTATGGTTTACTCCCTTAACACAGGTATTTATCCAGTTTACCCTACAAACCCGTAATTTCAGTTTTTTACTGAAAATTCCACCAAAAAATGGTCAATTTCAATTATAGAACATTCTTTGATCGCCACAAAAAGCCCCCAAACTTGTTGTTTGGTCTATTTTCCCACAGAAAGTCTAAATTCCATTTTGAATCCATAAGAACCAAATATGGAAACCCCTAAAGCCCTGAATGTTGCACCCATGAATGCTCCTCACAAAGACTTAGATTATCTTCCTCTAGCCCATAAAGACTTTCAGATAAAAGACTTATCTGGTGATAGTAACCATCTTAATATCTTCTACCAAATTAGAGATAGTTATCTAAATAAGTTTGACATTTTTGGATTGTGGGAATCTAACCTTCCCATGTATTTCCTTCCCTCAGTTCATGTTTTCCCAGACATAATTCATTAATGTTATGCTAATTATGATCCCATCCAGAGAGCTATTATGTCCCCATTCCAAACTGTCCTTTTTCGCATAACTACTCAATCCATCAATGAAATGATACAATTCCACTCCACTCAGCCCCTTGCTCCTCTTTCCATGGGGTACTTACTTGATAAAGCCTCTTAGTTATCTCAATCAGAAGTAAACCGCATTGCTCAAACCTTCATGTTACCAAACTACCAGCCCAAAGGTCCACCTCCTTATCTGCAAACTTGCTTCATTGAAACTATAAGACTCATTGTTGATATGATATCCTTGATCATGGGATTTAACTCTAGTGAATATGTTGATGATATTACCCTAGTGTTACTATCAATCTTTACTCCAAGACAACCCCCTGCTGTCAGATATAACTACGCCTCTTATATTGCCAACAAAATCCATGACCAGTTCCTGAATTTGGAAAGGGAAGGAGTTTTCAAATATACCTCTTTCATATGCCACCTCATGTTATACTACCAGTCAGATAACTTTCCATTCCCTATCAAGAAACTGGACACCAAAGGAAATCCTAGATCTATCATTTTTTGGAGTTCAATCTTTCATAATACCATTGAATCCCCTTAGACTTATAATGAATTCATTGATTTATTTGTACATCCAGCAACCCCTCTGTTGATAGGAGTTTCCCCTCCTAGGATCAATGGTGACATGAAGAAAATTCTCCAGCTCTCAAAGCAATACTGGATAGGTGACTGGTACCTATACAAAAATCACACAGAAATTAGGATGTATGGGTCTGAACTTTTCCCTTTCAAGTTACCCAAGTATGTTCCCATGAGATTGTTTGACTTGGAGTATTTCAGGAAAATCATAAAAGAAGACTTAGTCCATTTTTGTAGTGCCAAGAAAAAAGCTCAGCTAAGAATCAAGAACCAGCTAGGCCCTTTTGTCATCAATAATAGGGATGCATGGAAAGAAGCTAAAAAGATTTTAAAAGACCACCTTAAATTAACAAAGATTTTTAGATGGGTACCATGTGACCCCAACAATTTTATATGTGACAGAAGGACAAAGAATGGGTTATCATCTTATATTCACCATAGAATCCCAAAAATTGAGCAGTTTGCAAACTTGGATGAATGGGTAGAAGGAACCCTAATAGAAGATATTAGTGAGCAAGAAAATATGGAAAAAAATATGAGAGATCTTGAGAAAACCCTTGACTTGGACTCTTTTGGACAGGTACCATTCATGCTGCCTCAAAAATCAACAATTGATACATCCTCTACTGGAACTTCTCAATAGCCTCCACAGGAAGCCAACATACCAACTATAGGAACATCCAAAGGAAAATAAATAAAGACCATAGAATAGCTTACAATGATAGATCAACCTGGAATTTCCAAAGAATAGAGTCAAGTGCCAATTCATCCAGATGAAACCAAAGAAGCAGAAAGTCCTGTATTGCAAACTCCTCTAAATGAGGAAAGAAATAAAAAGAGGGGAAAATAAACTACTAACCCTACCAGTGGACCTATAGGACAGCCTGGAGCAAAAAGGAAAAGATTGAACCCTTTGTCGGAATAGGAAATAATTGAAGAAACTGTAGACAGCCAGAGAGAAGAAAGAGCTAGCAAACAAACTTTTACATTAGGAGCAACATCCACTAGCTCACAGATGCAAGAGTTAGAAAGAAAACACAGTGCAGAAGTGTCATCCCTTAGACCACAAAGTAAATAGGCCTCATATATCAAGAAGACATTCACAGAAATAAAGGCCAGGAATGACCCAGTAAGGGTTCAAATGTACAATCAATATTTAAAAATGGCCCCCACAAATCAGCAAAGACTAATGTCAGCCTATGACATTAAAGAAGGAAAGATGATAATGAGTTACTTCAAACCAAAGGTGCAGCAACCTCAGTTAGTAGCAGATTACATCAGAACAAACCTGGAGGTCTTTGCTAAAGATATTCATCCTATGGACCAGATCGAACATCACAAGAAAACTGGGGAAATGGTCTACTCCACATTGGCTGACAAAGCAATGATGGCCCACAAGCTGCAAAATTCCTTGGAAAACACATTTTCTCAACTACATTTAGAGAAAGCCTCTTCTCTGGCCAAGAATAACATAATCGAATCATTAGAAGAAATCATCATTGGATTGGGACATGATCCCAAAGATGCTAAAGGCATAGAAGCACTAATCAAGAAGAAATAAGAAGACATTGTTACCTTGCGGAAATAGCTAAAGCTACCTCCTTCGAGGCATCCACAGACTGTAGAAGTTATACAACAGAAATCCGAAGAAGAGATGATGGACCTACTCTTGAAACTTAATGAGAGATTGAATGAAACAGAGTAGGCGTTAGAAAATGCACTAAAGGAAAAGCAGGGAGAATCAACCTCTCAGCCTCCTGAGGTAATCCCCATAGTCTCAACAGTAGTCCCCTCTACACTTGGGATAGCCTTAGCTCCAAACATCCCAGCAGCCACATCATAAGTGGTCACAAGTACAGTTACATCAGAAACAGCACCAGGCAGCAGTGCTAATTTGAGCACATAGGAATTAATAAAGGCCATGGAAGACATGAGATTACAAGTTACAAAATTAAAACACATAAAAGAGCAATTGGCTAAGGAAGAAAGAAATTATGATATTTCTGAAATAAGTGTTGTCGAAAAAACAAGGGAGATTAAAGCCTTAGAAAGTAAAGTGAAAACATTAGAACAACAGCTCACTTTTGACAAGCCCCTGGCAGAAATCAAGAAAATCCTTTGGGCCAACATCACTCAATCCATTAATGATGTGTGGCCATCTATCCAAGTGATCTATGAACAGATTGACCTAGTGAAAACAGCACAAGGAGCAACTCAACAGACAAAATCATAGTTAGGTAAAATGTCGGATGAACTTAACTGGCTTATGCATTTTCCAAATAAAAGAAATAAAGAACAATTGGAAGAACTTGGCATCTCAGACAGGACAGGGACCATTTTGGAAATAAAAAGGGTTTTGACCAAGATAACTTTGATGCAGAACTTAGAAAGAATATGCCAAGATATGTAGGTGGAAATTAATTCTTTTATGGAGAAGTTCACAGCTTTGCAGAATAAAGGGCTACCAAGTCCTTTGGTCATTAATAATAGATTAATGAAGCATATTGATTATGTAGATAGGTTGAATAATTATGCTCGCAATCAGGCTAGCTCATCAACAAGTGCTTCAGGAATAAAAGCACTCCCCATAGGCTGAGTTCTCTATGACATCTTAGAGAACTTATTCTATATTGAGCATAAGGTAAAGCACTTATTCACAATCCAGCCTAACTTTTTCAGATATATAGAAACTGATGAGACTCTAAGGAAACTTCAGAAGCACAAATTTCTAGAGAAAAAATGGTGGGAAGACATGTTTGAAATTTTTTAAATTTTATCTTTGGTAAAAGGTAAAGTTTGGGCTATTTACCATAGTAAGATGAACAAAGGAGAACAGGGATCAAAACAGGTCGAAGTGTATCAGAACAGGTAAAGAGTATCAGTCAAAGCAGGGTAGCCAACACTAAGTTACTAAAGAAGACAACAACAAGCCAAATAAAAGGGCCTGCCTCCAACACACTCAACACAAATAGGAATAGCACAACATCAGTTTACCTTTCTCCTATCTTCGAGGCTAGTTGTCTCTATTTTCTTGTAAAAAATGATTGGTCATCACTAGAATATATCTCACTCTGTTATGAGATTTTGTGTAAAATATTTTGTATAAATACTCCCTCAATTGGAGTATTGAGGGTGGATTCATATACATTGTTGTAATATTGGTTTTTTGGAATAAAATGTTGATTGGATCAAATTTTCGTATGGCTTGTTGGATAAAGAATTGAGGCAAAGGACTTTCCACAGATTTCTTGAATCAAACACCAGATCAAAAAGTCATCTATACTTTGTGTTTTAAAGTTCTCCTTGTTTCTTATATCATCTCTATTCATATCTGAATGATAAACAAAAAGGAGTAATTCAGAATATGCTTGATTGCACTCTGTCTTCGAAAGTTATCATTTTATATGTTTTCTTTTGAATTAGATTAAACAGTGAAACCTTGACTGCTCATGTTTTCTATTTTTTTCACTTTGATTATTACTTGAAGAATACTTAACTGCTCTTTATTAGTAATCATTTCAAGTTCCATTTTTTCAAATAGGTTGAAGGATTCTTAATTGCTTTTCACCCATTTTGAAACCATTCCATTTATTCCAAATCGTTGTTTTTTCTCTGTTTGACCATCTTGCTCTGTAAAACCATCCTTTGTCAAGAAGCCTAATTCGGTTAAGCCATCTTCTTTGAATCCATTAGCCCAATGGCCTAAACTATCCAGTCCTATCCCTCTGCTATTGAATCTCTCCACCCAAACTCAAACAAAACTCCTAAACTTCTGGGAAAACCTTAGTGATAACAAATGTGATGACACATGGACACTTACATAACCACCCCTCACAACAGTAACCCATTTCCACATTGACACATGACACATTAATATTGGTCATATGTGATGATGTAGACAACACATGGCCAGTTTCATAGTCAGTAAGGCTAATGTATGACGAAATTTAGTTGGATGACATGGCCCTCACACACAGTCAGTCGATGATGTTAGTAGGGTGACATGGTAACACCTAAGACTGCGAAGTGGTAGGTAGATTTAGAAGCTTCTGATTGGAAAAAGGATGAAATATAGGTGACTCAGGGAACTCCTCATGGGTTTCCACATGATATGATGTCATCATCATGTAAATGACCAAGGAACCTTAGGGACTTGGTCATAAGGAATAGGCCTTGGAGAAAATTTCAATTGTGTGGTTTCAACATGGTCATATGTCTTAATTGCATGGCTAAATCTCTAGCCTTAAGTTATGAACATCGACCCATGGTTGAATTTCTTAGGCCCCATAACCACGGGACAAATATAAATATATATAATATAATATATAATAATATATAATAAATATATATAATATATCATAAAATATATATATATATATATATATAATATATATATATATATATATATAATATATAATAATATATATATATATATAGGTGATTAGAGGAGAACAACGCTTGCGACTTACAACTAATATGGGATTTGTGGTTGGTTCTAGTTCATTGCTATTATTTGTTATTGGTTTCAAATTGTCTCAGGTGAAGGATGAGTTTTTTTATTTTCTAGTTCATTGGGCATAGATAGGATTATGATGACAATGAAGAGGTAGTTTAATTCCATGGCTAACATTAATAATCCTAGTGGAAGTTTGATAGTAGACATCAATATTTGAAGTCTAACAAAGGTTGAAACATGTTTTTTCTTTGTAAAGCTCAGCTATAATCACAGCGATTTAAGAGTATGTATATATATCTTGAAATAAGTTCCAAAGATATATTGATTGGTTCCAATATGATGCTAAGTTGCGAGTTTCTACATTCCATGGAGGACTAGTCATGCCAACCGGATACATATGTCACATTTTGATTTTGATATATAATTGTTGATTTTTCTAGCTGTGACATGCTAGAATAATTCTTTTACCAGATAAGTACTTCAAATGATTCATTAGTATTAATTCCATATAGTATTCAATATCATCAAACAATTATACATATGAAAATTTTAACCATTCAACATGAAAGAGTATTTGAAATCACAATGAGACAAAGACATAAGAGACATTGAAATTTAGGTCAATGACTAGGGAAAAACCCATATGGAGAAAACCTAGAAATATTTCCTTATGAGAGAGAGTCAATGTTCATAAATTCATCTAGAAATAAAAAATCAAGATAACAACTAACCAGTTAAAGGTCTCCCACAAGTTCCAAGCCATCATGTCATCTCTTCTTCTAAATTTTGGAGTTCTCCTTTTCATATTCTCTTCACTCGAACAAATATAAACAAGATATCATTCGATGTGAAAATGAGGAAAAATGGTCTCCTATAAATTTTCTTCAAAAGGAGTTCAAATGGGTGCCTTGAAGGGGCCTAGATGAATTAGGGATGACATAACACTTGTGGGGGTAATTAGTTAAAATTAAGTTTTCTTTTCCTTTCTTGATGAAAATACTTACCATGAAAACTAAATTCCAAAAATCCTCTTAGCTAAGAAGGTAATTTTCATTCTCCCTCAAGATCAATATCTCTAACCAATCCATTAGTCTCTCAATATTAATCGAAGAGAGAGATATGATATACATGTTTCCTCGTAAATAAAGATACATATCATAAACTAGATCCCATAAGCCAAAACAAAATGACATCATATTCAACACCCAACTAACTAATGCCATCAAGTTCAACACCCAACTGACCAATGGAATCAATAAATATCATTCATGAGGCCAAAATCTCCAATATTAAGCAATTATTTCTTAGTTAAGCACAATGACCCACAAGAGTACTTGAAAATCAATCTTCCTAACAAATTCCACTTTTTCTCTAAGTAAAAAAAAAAATTACAAGGAAGAGAAATCAACATCAATCTCCTCACCCAACCTACTGGTCTTTTAGTCAAACATAATGACTCAAGGGCATAATGAGGATCAAACTTTATAACCATACCAATGGTATCTCAATCAAAATAGATGACTTAAGGAAGAACATAGGGGTTGTCTCCCCAACCATAAATGAGTGTTTCTTGGTCAAGTTCATTGACTTGAGGGAGGAATCCCTATCTCAATATCAAACTCCTTGACTAAATAGTCTCTCAATCCACAACCCAAGGAAGGAATCTTGATATCGATGTCAAAAAAACTAATCTCCCTAACCACATGGCTTATTATTCAAATGTAATGACCTAAGAGAGAGTAGTCAAAATCAAAATCCCCATCCAATACCCACTAGAAGGAAAATACCTTCTAGCGGAGGTTATAACAAGGGTTTTTAGTGTGATAAAATTGGAAAAAAGTGTCAAAAAAACTTTCGTACAAAATATATTTGTGGTAGAGAATGTTTTAGCGGAACTTAATAAAACTTAATCATAACTAAAAAAAATTCTTGGTAGTCATAGGCTTTAGCAGATGTCTTCTTAGGGGTTGTGTTCTTACTAGACAAAATTGCACCGGTGTGCTACTAATATAAAAGCACTGGGATTGGAAACATACATTTGGAGCACTACCTCATTAAATTTATAAAATTAGTGTGGCATTGAATGAAAACAAAAATGATGCCTAAAATGTATACCACCCTGGTGCTTATGTATTATAAGAATTCCCTGTGAAATATCTTTCAGGAAGGGCAACGGGGTAGGAAAAAAATTCTTGCAGCCACGGTGCTTTTGTCTTCTCCAACACATCAACTAGTTATGCATAGCAATGCGTCAATCTTGATGCTTTGTATAAACAACACTGGTGCTTGAAAAGTATAACACCCTAGTGGCTATTTGTTTTTAAAAGCCCTGGTTTTTTACTTTTCACAAAAGGCATCGGGGTAGGAAAAACAAATATCACAGTATCGATGCTTCGATGGGATTCAGAAGTGGAACAGAGAGCCATTATGTGTGTGTAGGAAAATTTTAATGGAGGAACTCCTTAATTCTGTAGTTTGATCAAGATTTAATTCTTAGTATGGGAGATCACTCAGAAGCCCATTCCTTGAATTAATTCAATTGTAGTGGCCAAGTAATTTGATGCAACAAGAGAATGGAGAACCTTGCTACAGTTATGATATTGCTCAGGTAGACTTGTCCTATGTAGTATGGGAATCCATTAATGATGTAAACACTTAGGTAGTGTCGATGACAATAAATACATCAACAACTAGTGTGCGACAATGGAAAAAAAATTAGGATTGCAATTTAGTAATTGGGGAAACGCAACATAGTGTTGAGAGAGTTGATTGGACATCTCTGTTTCTTGTGCGCTACTGAGAAAAGGATGAGTGAGTCTAAGGTGTTGAGAAGAGACAAAGAGTGTAATTATGTTGTTGTGAGAGGTCAAGGGAGCCTGTGGAATACAAGGGGTTAGGAATTTAATATATGTTACTAAGAGAAGAGTGGTGAGTGTTGAATATATGTTGTTGTGCAAAGGGTCATGTGTTGAATATGTGATTCTAAGAGTAGAGGATCCAGTGATGGGTGTATGTTGTTGAATAGAAAAATGGTTGTTGTAGAGTGAGTAGAGGATAGAGAATGATGTGTGGGCCATGGGTTGAGGACAACAAAATTGATATCAGGAAGATACTTTTCCATATATAATGAATATTAGTTCCTTATTGAGTGTGGGTTGGATCTTACATATAGGAAGTTGGTGCTTCCATCTCAGTGGGTATTTGAAGAAGGCTTGGAGTTAGGTGCCTACTGCAAGTTGGTGCTTGGATAAATCCCAGGAGATCAAAGAGGGTGCTTGCAACAAATCCATGAAGTTTGTGCTTTTGGTAATTTGACCAGGTGTCTACAAATGGAGTTGGTGCTTCCTGCTAGTGGGTGCTAGAAAACAATCAAAGGGAGTTGGTGCCTCCTTTAAGTGATGGCTCACAAACATATTAATGTAATAGAGTAGGTGCTCTTATTTTAAAATCAATAAAAAAATAAGATTTTGTAGTTTTTCTCCCTAATGGGTTTCCACTTAAAACATTTGTGTCATATGTCTGTTACTCATTATGTGTATGATTATGATGATTAATACATTTTTTGTTATGGTTTGTTATTGATTTCTCTGATTTAGTGGGTTCCAAGTTTGAGTGAGTAAAGTAAAAGCTGCATAGAATTTTAAATTAGCCTTAATACCGATTCACCCCCCCTCTCAGTATCAAACATTATTTACAAGAGTTGGTATCAGAGCCTGGTTCCTTCAGGAACAACCTAACTACTCAAAGGTAGATCATAGATAAACAGTGGCTATTCAGGTTTCACTAACAACAAAAGAAGTTCCATTTTAAATGGATCATAATATGAGCTTTAGAAGATTAGAATGGAATCCTATTTGATGGTAGCCAATGAATACATTTGGTTGTCTGTGATATAATGAGTTTAGTACAAAATCCAAGGAGATTATCTTGAAAGGGATATCTAAGCGAGATGCTGAGAAAGTATGGCACTATGAGATAGTAATGGAAGTTTAAAACAAATTGAAATATATGTGTGCAGAATATTGCAATGTGATTGAAGAGAAGGCCAAAGAACCCTACTCCTCAAGTACTAAACTAGAGCATATAGTTTTTGGTGATAAGAAGATAAGGAAGAAAAAGGATAAGGAATCTAAAAGGAAAAATGCTAAAAAGGTTGAAGATATTTCTTCCTATGAGAAAATTGTTGATCATTACTCCAAGGATGGTGAAGAAGAAGACCTACATGAGAGACCTTGCTACTCAGGAGGTAAGCTATTGCTTAGTGACAAATGTTTTTAGATAGTTCATTTATCTTCTAGATGTTCATATGAAGTTTTTTAACAAAAATATATAGGTTCATCCAGTTATATTAATGAAGATAGACCTACTTTAGCAGCAACAACAAATGAGGGTTCCTCTCAAGAAGAAGAGAGTATAACCAATGAAGAGAATAAAAGTACCCATGGTAGTGATGAAGATGGAATACTCAAACATGTTAGATATTCCATGGACACAAAGATGGATTTAGATATTTGTGGTTGCTCAGATAACACCTTTGATAGTGAAGATAAGGATATGAATGAGAGGTTCTACTTTATGAAGAAGTTGATCTCTACTCTAAAGGAGATCAAGGAGCTATCAGAGACAAATCTCAAGGAAAAATAACAGTTGTATGAATATGTGCTTGAGAATGAGAATTTGAGAAAGATAATAATAGATTTAAATTCTCAACAAGAAGAGGCTACTAGATTGAATGGGGGGCTAACCAATCAGTGGAATGAAACAAAAGTCATTTGTCAGAGACTGTAAACTGAAATAGTCACATTAAGACAAAACTTAGAAAGGTTGAATAAGGAATTGTCTCAATAACAAAAGCTTGAGGAGATAAGGAAGGCCTTGGATGAGATGCTTGCTAAGTAGAGATCTCCTCTCATCAAGGTTGGTTTGGGTTTCAAAGAAGAACCAAGCCTCAAGAAGGAAAAATTTTAAGGGTCAAATTCACAAGGTAGTTTGAGGTTCCAACAATAACAAAGGAAAATAAGTTGTTCAACTTTAAAAGTAGAAAGGAAAGCATCAATAATAGGAGAATAAAAGGAAGTAGGAACATGTTAAGAAACAAAAATGAGGATAACAATAGCAGATAGCTAAGAAGTTGTGAGGAAGCATGCAAGGTAGTAATTCTAACAACCATGGTTGGCACAAGAAGAACTAGAAAAGGTCATTTTTCCCTTAAGGAAAAAGAAACTCCATGTATCAAAGGTTATTTTGTGGCTATAATTTTTGTTGCATTGATTTATGAAATAAAGCCATATATTGTAGATGGCATGCAAGAAAAAAATATGTGTTGGGTAGAAGCAACCAAAGAATGTGTAAAGTGGCTAGGAGTAAGCATGTTGTTAGCAATAGAAGTTTTGGCAAGAATGTTGTTGACAATTGTAACTCCTATGCCCCATTCCTGTGCTATGTCAAATGCCACAATTGTGGAAATCTTGGGCACAAGAGAGAAAGATGCAAATGTGATAAGAACATGCATGCTTCCCAGCATATGCATGCAAGTATTATAGATTTAGCTTTGAAGAAAAAAAGGAACAAAAGGACAAAGGATTATGAGATTCTCTTTAGCACTAAGTTTCAAAAGGAGATGATGAATAGAGGAAGGAGAAATTACTCTATGGTCTTGTTGTGGCTAGCAACAACCCTGCTTTTTATTTAGTGTTGTTACTAATACTAAATAAGTGGGGACCCTTAGTAAAAAATTTAAAAAAAAAAATAATTAGTGCTTGTATTTCCTTTCTAATAAAACTTACCATCATAAAATTAGGAAAATATCCTTGAAAAATCTAAAAAGCTTAAGTTTTACGATAAGGTAAGTTAAAATCATTCCTTAAGAAAAATCGCATTGCAAAAAGGATAATAGGATACCTCCTTACAAGCCAAATTCTAAGACCACAAGATCGCGATGCGAGACTACGTATTGAAAAACATATATCGCATCGCATGCATCAAAAACTGCTTACACTGAAAAATCTTAAACCGTCGATATGTGATGGCGCATATTGCAAAATCACATCTCGCAGAAAACACTTTAACAAAAAATTGTCATATGTCATGCTCTTGCGACATTGCGATATTGTGATATTGCGATAGAATGAAAAAGCGATATTGTGATAGAAAGGTGGAATGATATCATAAAAATGTGATACAGTGATCTGCAATATTGCGAAGAAAATCACAAAATCGCTTCATCGCGAGTCTTTCTGGCTCGTTATTCAAGAAAAATTTTTCCATGAACCAAGACCTGGTTATGTGCTTTAATGCTAATTAATGAGTTAGTTCCCATTTGTTAATGAAATATGGTTTTGCGCTTATCAAAGAGTAACTTCACGTAAGGTGGTATAATTTTTATGTCTTCAACATTTAAAAGCTTTCCCATCACCTTTCCTTATCATTACTCTCACCTCACTTGTAAACCGCAAGAATTAAGAACAAAAAACTATACAAAGCAGTACACAAGATATCATGGGGAAGAAAGACAAAGCTTTGAGCTCTGAAGACAAAGAAATGACGCCCTTGTATACAGACACCGCCTATAACAAAGACACTGGTATTACTACTTGGGAAGGCATGTATAATCTACTTGAAGAAGAGAATCCCAAGATGATGGAGGTTACGGCTTCTGCAGGTTCACAAGGGTCTTCCAAAGCATCAGTTGCAGATTGAGCTTGTTCGTTCTTGCATTAGATAATGGCAAGGCCCAAAATTCCCCCCTACACAGACATGATCAAATGTGTACTCGACAACGTTGACATCAAAAATAGACAATTTAAGACTCCGGGTCAAGAACTTACTGAATTATTATTTTTACAAAATTTGAGCTTTACATCCACTAAACGAAAGTGCACAAGAGGCAAAAATCGCAGCAAGGTAGCCCGAATCAAGAAACAGAGGCAATTTCAAATGCACGATTAGCACCTAGCATTAATTATTGGATAAAAAATCTTGAAATGGAAAGCCTTTAATTGCTCAGTTACCTGTAAGCCCAGAAATTCGGAAAAAGAACGCTAGAGATAAAAAGTAAAACTTGAATCCTAAAACCAGTAGCAATTGTCTGAAATATCTTCAAAATAGTACGTATATATGTACAACAATTGTAGATAGACTGGAAATAGAAGGCTCAAGAAAAGGCAGAATCAATCAAAAGATTAACTAAGTTGAACTGGGATTCTTACTGGGCATATTTGGTAAAACCGCACAGCCAGTGTATGACTCTCAAATGTATCATCAATTCTGCCGAAAAGATGGTGCCAGCTCTTGCTGATTTTGTTTTCGCAGGACAGTTGAAGTCTGAAGTCAGCCAACCGACCCTACTCAAGCAAATGTTGAATGCTTGCGATTTTAAGGATCAAATACAAAAATAGTTAGTTGTTATGTTTAGATTCAATATTAGTATTAATTTTGCTTTATTTTTGCCTAGAAAAAGGACGGTCATTTAAACCGTATCCTACATTTTTGTAATAAGTTATTTTTAGATTTAGTTAGTAGTATTTAAACCCTTCTCATGCATTTAGAGAAGAGTCCATAAAATTTATCAAAAACTTGTCCTCATAACATGCACTTTTGCACCCTCCGAGGAGGTTTTGATGAGATGAATGGAACATATTTATTGATATCTGCATTTAATATCTGCTACTGATGTTGCACTTCTGTACTCTTAGTGGATGTTGGATTAAGAAGAGATAAATCATTATTGCTTGAAGCTCATGAGTAGAACTAGTTATAAATGGTACTTCTATCTCTTAACTATTTATGCCTCTATGTTAAAGTGATATTCATGTTCAGTTGTTTATATATTGATGCGTGAATGCCTGAGTTATCATTTGGCACTTTTGTACAGTGATAGCTATTTATTTATGCTTAATGTATGAGTAGCTTATTGTGTGATATGTTTTTCACAATTGCTTCATCTAAATTTTTATACGAAGTGGTTTATTTGTATTAAATTCTTTTCTTATAACGGTTGAATGATCTTTATTACCGATTGTTATTTGAAATCTTTTTATATCGCATAACAGAAGGATTACACCCCGAGTTAGTATAGACTTAGATATTTCTGTTTATTAGAATACAATTGCATATCATTAGATTAGAGTTAGAATTAGAGCATTTCACTTAGGAACTTTTATAAAGGAAATATCAATTCTTCACACACACATAAATTGGGAAACTGGTCCCATATCCCCAGTTAGACCCACTATACGAAACGGAAAAGGATTTGTCAACCAAGGTCCAGGGCAGGTGGGTATCCCCCTTGTTGTAGACCCGATTTTCGGGGCTTCAACATATTTGGTTCTAGAAGGAGGGCCTCAAACTATGAATGGCAAGCAAGTCTAAATCTAAATACCATTCTGAATCTCTAAATCCAGAGCCAAAAGTCGTAAGAACAACAACCACTGCTACAAACCCTGACATTTCAGAACAACCTACTATTGAACCTCCTGAAGTTGAATCCCTGATTCACAAACTTCAGCGATTTTCTATATCTCCTCAAAGACCTGATAAATCACAAGGCAGCGTGACTTCGCAATACAACCCTGCTCATACTCTTATGAGATTAAAGAGCAAAATTTTGGTGTTCAGCCAACTGAATTACCTCTACCCACAAGGAAGAGAGCAAGGAAATCACCTAAAGGGTCCGATAGAGAGACTCTTTCATCATCATCATCCATCTCAACTTCCCCACCACGAAGTCAACCATCCACTCCTCCATTTCAGATCATTGTCCATCAGTCCACCGGTACTTCCACATCTCCTTCGCAATCTTCTGGAGTTGTAATATCCTCATCTTCTCCACTGCAGGGATCATTTTCTACGCTTTCGTCTATTAGTAGTTCAACGATGGCCCAATCTCCATGGAATAACCCAGGGGAAATCTTAATGCCTGCACCCTTGAGTCAGCCACTGGCCCATCCTGAAAAATGGATACCTAAGTTTAATCCTGAAGCAGGCATGCTAGTGGAATAACATATAAATAACTTTATGCTATCCATTAATCTCAATGGAGTTACCGACAAAGACATTGTTGTTCGAATTTTTCCTTATACTCTTCAAGGAACAGTCGGATCATGGTATTTTTCATTACCATCTGGATCTATCACTAGTTGGGATATCTTCCAAGAACAATTCCTTATTAAGTTTGGTGATGATAGGTCTATGACGACATTGATCAACGACATGTCTAACCTTAGGGTCGAGTCAAAGAACCTATCAAAGATTTCAATTCACATTTCAATAAACTATTAAACAAAATTCCTATTGCTTCCAAGCCTAGCAAAGAAGTACGAAGCGAATGGTACATCACTGCTTTACCATCAAACATGGCAATCTTTGTTGACAGGGCTGAAAAAACAACTTTAGTAGAAAATATGAAAGAAGCAATAGCAGTAGAGAAATGTGTTATAGCCCTAGAAAATAAAAATGCGATAGAAGAACGAAAATCCAAGAAGGTTACTTTCAAGGAAGATCCCAAGAAAAAGCAATCAAAAGATCCGTTTGACTTAGAAGGATTGAAAATTTTTTTGAAGACCATGTCTAATGAAATGGTCGACATTAAGAAACAAGTGGCATAAAATTCTTCTAAAATGTCGTACAGACCTTTTAAAAGAAACCCACCAACTGATTCAAAGCCCCCAAATGCTATTACAAGTGCTGAATCAGAGGAAGAAGAAGAGGAAATCGCTACTAAAGAACATACCGACGAAGAAGAAATTGTAGAGTTACAAGGTATGTGGGATTTCATCCTCCCAGATGAAGAGGATCTAGAGGCATCCTCAGTTAGCACTCGAAGTCGAAATCAAATTGATCCTCCTCAACCTACCCCTAAACCAAAGAGCACAAGCTCGATGACTAAGGATGAAGTCGCATCCAAGAAAACGACACCTAAAGCGACTCAAATCAGCCCAGTCCAAAAAGATTCATCAACTCCATCTAAAACACTGATTATTTCGGATGAAATGGAGTATAATATCATGGAAGACATGAAAAATACTAGGGCCAGCATCACATTTTATGAATTGAGCAAGTTAAAACACTACCAAAAGATACTCTTGAAAGAGTTACATGTTGTACCAGTTGCACCTTTGCCCATCGTTGTAATTTCTCAAGCTTCCCACGACATGGGAAGACCTCCAACTAATGTAATCAATAAAGTTGACCCAAATGAAATCGCCCTAATTGGAGGAAGATCAAGATCTCATACTCCCCCATTTCTTCTTACTTATGAAATTTTCAACAAAAAAATTGCATAATTGCTTAGTGGATTCTGGAGCTTCATCGAATATTTTACCAAAGTCAATATGTGTAAAATTGATCGTTCAATCACAAAAATATGTTGTGTGCATATTTCAGGTAGATCGATCGCAAGTCGAAGTGGTTGGCGAATTAAATCAGGTTACCATAAGGCTATCATCCAACCCAAAGGTATGTCAAGTTATCGACATTTTAGTTGCTGATATTCCGGAATTTTATGGCTTAATTCTTAGCAGAGATTGGTCAGAAAAACTTCATGGATACTTTGAAACTGACTGGTCACACATGTTGCTCCCTTACAATGGTAAACCAAATAAAATAAAAGTGGAGTGAGAAAGACACCAGAAATTCATAGTAACAGAACTGGAAGGAGAGAATGAACCAATAGCATACAGCAATAACATCATTGGCAACTACTCAGTAGACTCTTTCCTAGGAAATTTTAATGCTCATACTTCACCTTACTTAGAACATTTCGTTTTATCTCAAGTAGCGAATTTTTGTCAAACAAATAGTTCTAAATGTATTAATCTTATAGATAGTCCTGTAAATAAATATTTATTTTGGAAGTTAATTTTTGATGGTTCTAAATCTAGCGAAGGAGTAGGATAGGATGTGTGTTAATCAGTCCAGAAGAAATAAAACTATGCTAACTTGTAGACTCAAATTTGATTGCACCAACAATACCGCAGAATATGAGGCTTTAGTCCAAGGGTTATACAAAGCAATTGGATTAGATGTCAAATACCTTCAAGTTTTTGAAGATTCTGAAATTGTAATCAGACAAGTACGTAATACTATACATTGTTTATCAGGTCATATAAAACATTACCAATCTTACTGAAAACTTTATAGCATTTAATATTTCATCAATTCCCAGACTCCAGAATGCTAGTATAGACCTCTTATCCAACGTAGCTTCCAAGCTCATTCCTTCAGAAGATTTTAGCTCTGATCGATTTTCAATTGAATTAATTTTTAGACCCTCGATTCCTGATAACATTACCAATTGGAGGATTTTCAATGACGATCGTGATATTTTGAGTTTTCTCACATCTGAAGGATCCTATACCAATCAAATAATTGATGAAGACCAACATGACATTTAATTGCAACAAGATAGCACTAACAACACTATACCTCAGTCAGTGGTCAAGTTAGAAGACCTTTATGATTTAAAAGATCGGTTTAAAAGATATGCCAATTCAAAACTCCAAAGTTCAACTTTGAACTACCAATTAGTAAATCTAGGAACTGATACCAAACCACAAAATATCAATCTAGGCCTTGGTCTAGCTCCTAAAGAAAAATTATCATATATTCGTCTCTTGAGATAGTACAAAGTGTCTTTGCTTGGAATTATGATCAACTCAAAACGTATGACACCTCCATCATCCAACATACTATTCCAATGATAGACGATGAAGAACCTATCCAACAGAAGTTGAGAAAGATCCATCCCAACCTAGAAAACTAGATCAAATCTAAACTCGATAAGTTATTGAAAGCCAAAATAATTTTTCCTTTTCGACATTCCAAATGGGTTTCCAATATGGTTCCTGTTAGAAAGAAGAATGGATACATAAGAATCTGTATTGACTTTCAAAATCTTAATAAAGCTTGCCAAAAGGATAATTTTCCTTTGCCTCCCATGGAACAAATACTATAGGCAGTCGCAGGATCAAAATTAATGTCATTCTTGGATGGATTCTCAAGGTACAATCAGGTGTTGGTACATCCCGATGATCAATTGAAAACCAGATTCAGAACTAAATGGGGCACATACGCATATCAAAAGATGCCATTTGGTCTGATCAATGCTAGTGCCACATTTCAGAGAGCCATGGATATCACGTTCAAAGGTTTAGTTAACAAATCTGTGGTAATCTATTTGGATGATATAATTGTATATTCCAAGAAATGAAGCAATCATCTTAGAGATTTAAAAAAAAATCTTCCAACATTGTCAAAGGTATGGAATTTCAGTTAACTCGAAAAAATCTTTTTTTGCGTGAAGTGAAGGAAAACATCTCGGATTCATAGTGTCAAAATCTAGAATTCACATTAATCCTGACAGAATCAAGTAGATTTCTAAAATATCCCTACCCCACAATAAGAAAGCCATGCAATCTTTCCTTGGCCAGATTAACTTTGTAAAAAGATTTGTACTAGATTTTTCAAGAATCGTATCTCCTTTACAAGCAATCATTAAGAAGAACTCAAACTTTAAATGGGGCCAAGACGAATATGAGGCATTCAATCTAATCAAACAAGCAATTGTGAATGCTCCATCTTTAGCAACTCCAAAATTTTCCAATCCTTTTATTTTATACACATTTGCCTCTAAGAAATCATATGCTGCAATACTTACTCAAGCAAATCAAGAAAGGGCAGAAGCCCCGAATGATTTTTTCAATTCAAATTTACAGGGGGTTGAGTTAAATTATTCAGATATGGAGAAACAAGCTTACACTTTTTTCAAAGCAATTAAATGTTTCAAACCCTTTCTACTCAAAACCCATACGAAAATCATAGTACCATTTTTAGCTGTAAGAAATATTTTAGTACAAAAATATGTGGGTGAGAAAAGAGCCAATTGGGTTACTGCCTTACAGGAATACGATGTAGAAACCAAACCAGCAAGTATTGTAAAAGGTCAAGGCTTTTGCAAAATGTTGGTCGAAGCTTCGCTTATGTCCAAAATTCCATCTAAAGAGATACAAATGTATGAGGTAAGCCTAAATGATGTTGAGTCATTATACGTTGATATCATTTATTATTTAAAGAATGGATACACTCCTTCAAATCTGGATCGTACCAAGAAAAGAGCTCTAAGGATAAAAGCCAAACAATATTAGCTCGTGAACAATGTTCTTTTTAGAATAAATTATGATTCTATTCTCTTTAGATGTCTTGAGAAATCTGAAGCTGAAAAAGTCTTGCAGGAACTCCACGTTGGACCAGCAGGCGGACACTATGCTGGAGACACTACTGCTTATAAAATTTTACGCACGGGATATTACTAGCCCACATTATTCAAAGACTCACATAAATACTTGATAAAATGTAAATTCTGTCAAACCGTTGCCGAGAGACAAAAGAAACCATCCTTGCCACTACAACCAGTCAACATTGAGCAACCTTTCGATCAGTGGGGATTGGACATAATAGGTGAGATCATTCCTCACTCTTCTAAACAACATATATATATCCTTACAGCAACAAATTACTTTACTAAATGGGTAGAAGCAGTTCCACTCAAGACAGCTAATGCTGAACATATCATCGAGTTCATAGATCAGTTCATAATCACCAGGTTTGGATTGCCTTTTGCTTTAATGTTTGACAATGCATCATATTTTTCTAGAAATACAATGACTAAATTTGCACTCCAATCTTAAATACTCTGCCAATTACTATCCACAGGGGAATGGATTAGCTGAATCTACAAATAAAAATTTAATCAGAATTATTAAGTGAACCATTGACCAAAATCATAAAAATTGGCACAAGTCTTTAATATATGCCTTATGGGCAGAACGAATAACACAGAAAGCCTCTATCAGAACTTCTCCCTTTAATTTAGTTATGGGAAAGAAGTGGTTCTTCTGACTCATTTAGCACTTCCCTCTTTAGCCTTAGTTCAATATATTGATGAAGCACCAACTTCTTCCTTACAACTAAGGCAGCTGGAAATAATTAAGTTAGAGGAAAAACGAGAACGGGCCAAAATAACTCACGCTCATCATCAAGCATTAGTAAAAGCCTCATTTGATTCAAACATGATATCCAAAAAATATTTTCAGATGGGAGATCTAGTTTTAAAATGGGACAAGGCTCATGATGAAAAAGGGAAACACACGAAATTTCAACGAATGTGGCTTAGCCATTTTCAAATCATAGAAGTAATAGGTCCGTCCACTTTTATGTTGCAGGATTTAACAGGAAAAAGAGATTCTTTACTTGTTAATGGATAGATCCTCAAGAAATATTTTCCATAGGATATCTTTCTTCTAGTTTGTAAATTAGTTTTTATTTCCATAATAAAACCGGTTGTAAATGGTTACATTTGGAATTCACGAAAAAGACAGAAATCCTCTTTTAGATTTTGCTTTTTCACTTGTATAAGTAGAAATTCTTTTAGAAAAATTATCGTTATTATTGAAAGATACAGTTAAAGAGTCTAGACCTAGAGATGATACTAGTTTCAAATTTGTAAATTTTGATAAAAAACAACCTTTAGTGGGGAGTTGTTTTATATCAGTCTAATGAAAGGTATCAATAACAAAATGAAGATTCTCTATAGAAAAGCTCTTTCCAAAAACTATACCATTGTCATCCAGAGCTATCTTAAGGAGACAATGACTTCCTCCCCACCTAGGAAACTACAATGCTCAAAGAATGATCCAACCATACACTTTAACTTAAAGAGTAAGAGGTCTCATCACGAGCCGGCTTATCATGATCATAGATATTATAGCTTGCTGAATTTGCCAATACTCCATACCACAATAGGGAAATGACTCAAGACTGTTGCAATCAAAAGAAAAGGGGTCTCATCATGAGCCAACTTGTTTAGCAAAGTTATAAATCAAGTGAATGACTGTGTCATAAATTGGCTATCAAACCAGCAATGATCCTATATCAAACCAAGATAAGGTAAGTTAAAATCATTCCTTAAGAAAAATCACATCGCAAAAAGGATAATAGGATACCTCCTTACAAGCCAAATTCTAAGATCACGAGATCACAATGCGAGACTACATATTGAAAAACATATATCGCATTGCATGCATCAAAGATTGCTTACGCTGAAAAATATTAAACCGCCGATATGTGATGCCGCATATCACAAAATCGCATCTCGCGGAAAACACTTTAACAGAAAATTGTCATATTTCATGCTCTTGTGATATTGTGATATTGCGATATTATGATAGAATGACAAAGCGATATTGTGATATAATAGCGAAATGATATTGTAAAAATGTGATACAGCGATCTGCGATGTTGCAAAGCAAATTGAAAAATCGCTTCATCCCGAATATTTTTGGCTCATTATTCGAGAAAACTTTTTCCATGAACCAAGACCTGGTTATGCGCTTTAATGCTAATTAATGAGTTAGTTGCCAGTTGTTAATGAAATATGGTTTTGTGCTTATCAAAGAGTCAGTTCACGTAAGGTGGTAAAATTTTTATGTCTTCGGCATTTAAAATCTTTCCCATTACCTTTCCTTATCATTACTCTCACCTCACTTGTAAACTGCAGGAACGAAGAACAAAAAACTATACAAAGAAGTACACAGGATATCATGGGGAAGAAAGGCAAAGCTCTGAGCTCTGAAGACAAAGAAATGACACCCTTGTATACAGACACTACCTATAACAAAGATGCTGGTATTACTACTTGAGAAGGCATGTATAATCTACTTGAAGAAGAGAATCCCAAGGTGATGGAGGTTACGACTTCTGCAGGTTCACAGGGGTCTTCCAAAGCATCAGTTGCAGATTGAGCTTCTTCGTTCTTGCACCGGATAGTGGCAAGGCCCAAAATTCTCCCCTACACAGACATGATTAAATGGGTACTCGATAGCGCTGACATAAAAAATAGACAATTTAAGACTCCAGGTCAAGAACTTACTGAATTATTATTTTTACAAAATTTGAGCTTTACATCCACTAAACGAAAGTGCACAAGAGGCAAAAATTGCACCAAGGAAGCTCGGATTAAGAAACGGAGGCAATTTTCGATGTGCGATTAGCACCTAGCACTAATTTTTGGGTAAAAATTCTTGAAATGGAAAGCCTCTAATTGCTCAGTTACCTGTAAGCCCAGAAATTTGGAAAAATAATGCTAGAGGTAAAAAGTAAAACTTGAATCCTAAAACTAGTAGCAATTGTCCAAAATATCTTCAAAATAGTATGTATATATGTACATCAATTGCAGACAGACTGGAAACAAAAGGCTCAAGAAAAGGCAGAATCAATCAAAAGATTAACTAAGTTGAGCTAGGATTCTTACTGGGCATATTTGGTAAAACCGCACAGCCAGTGTATGACTCTCAAATGTATCATCAATTTTACCGAAAAGATGGCGACAGCTCTCGCTGATTCCATTTTCGCAGGACAATTAAAGTATAAAGTCAGCGAGCCGACCCTACTCAAGCAAATGTTGAATGCTTGCGATTTTAAGGATCAGATACAGAAATAGTTAGTTGTTAAGTTTAGATTCAATATTAGTATTAATTTTTCTTTACTTTTGCCTAGAAAAAGGATGGTCATTTAAACCGTATCCTACATTTTTGTAATAAGTTATATTGGAAAAGGGTCCAGAAATTTATCAAAAACTTGTCCTTAGAACATGCACTTTTGCACCCTCCCAGGAGGTTTTGATGAATGAATGGAACAAAATTTATTGATACCTGCATTTAATATCTGCTACTAATGTTGCACTTCTGTACTCTTAGTGGATGTTGGATTAAGAAGAGATAAATCATTATCGCTTGAAGCTCATGAGTAGAACTAGTTATAAATGGTACTTCTATCTCTTAACTATTTCTACCTTTGCGTTAAAGTGATATTCATGTTTAGTTATTTATATATTGATGCGTGAATGCCTGAGTTATCATTTGGCACTTTTGTAAGGTGATAGCTATTTATTTATGCTTAATGTATGAGTAGCTTATTATGCGATATGTTTTTCACAACTGTTTCATCTAACTTTTTATACGAAGTGGTTTATCTATATTTAATGCTTTTCTCATAACAGTTGAATGATCTTTATTACTGATTGTTATTTGAAATCATTTTAGATCGCATAACAGAAGAATTACACCCCGGGTTAGTGTAGACTTAGATATTTATGTTTATTAGAATACAATTGCATGTCATTAGATTAGAGTTAGGATTAGAGCATCTCACTTAGGAATTTTTAGAAAGGAAATATCAATTCTTCACACACACACACATAAATTGGGAAATTGGTCCCATATCCCTAGTCGGACCCACTATACCAAATGGAAAAGGAGATGCTAACCAAAGTCCCGACCAGGTGGGTATCCCCCTTGTTGTAGACCCGATTTTGGGGCTTCAACAAGACCTTGCACACTCTGTTGACTGGGAAAATTGCGTAGACAAGCTAGACAGACCTAGAAAACTGCATAGTTTTTCCAGTCAGGCCTCCCGAAAGTCGACTGGCTTCTCACCAAGAAAATTGCGCAGTTTTCATGAACAAGTCCTCTGCTTCCTAGTAGCTTACTCATCTCATAAACTGGCAGAGGTGATTAGCAGGCTAGCCTCCCATCATCAATGTAGTTTTTCCTGCCAGTTCCCTCCAGGAATTGCACGGTTTTTGCTACCAAGCTCCAGTAGCCGACTTCCAATTCCCCTCTGGAATTGCATAGTTTTTTATTCCAATGACCCAACAGATGACTACTAGCTCCCCTCAGGAATTGCACAGTTTTTTCTGTCAGTGTCATAGCAACCAGCTGCCAATTCCCTCCAAGAATTGCGTAGTTTTGGTTGCCAAGCTCCACTGCCTGCTTGTTCTAGAAATTGAGCAGATTTTGCCTGCCCAACCTTCCCGCAGCCCAGACTATTCCTCCCAAAATTTGTGTAGTTTTTTCCTCCAGCTAAGCCAGACCCCATGGACAGTCATTGTCAATCTAGATTTCCCATCTTCATCACCCAATGACTCTTGTGCAGTTTTCATCAGCAATGCCCAGAGCCTCCATCCTACCTCGTAACCTTGTTACCTCTCCCGGTCACCTACATTTGAAATGATCATCCATCATGGTAGACTAGAAGGTTTTTTGATTTGATGTCATCTTGTCATGAGTGTTATAGGTACAGGTACACAAATGAACATGGCACAATGATGGGTGGGATGAACGAAGGGGGCACATGAAGAAGGATAGGTTCACCAATAGATGAAAAGACGATGCATGCAAAGAGATATGCTCGCAAACGGATGATAATGCAAAGATGTGTTCATGGACGGACGGATGAGCAAACATGCAAGATGTGCTCATGGATGGATGGACAGACAAACAAGCACCTTTCGCGAACGGATGAATCTGTCGAGCTTACCAACATACAAGCAAGGAGAAATGTGTGAATGCAACATCAAGCGGACCAACAACCACCGAAGACTCCATGCACTTTTCCATTCGGAGGTGAAGCTGCGATACATCATGAGGACATCCATCACCCAACAACACTGTAGCTTGACATGCACACCAGCAGCAACACAGATGTACCAGCACTGTCATGTTGAGTCATGTCATCCACATCTCTATTGTGGGCCATACTGTCAATCAATGTAATGTAACATGGAAGTCTAAGAGACCCACTTGTTGTATGAAGAGTCAGGTAAAGTTGAAAAGTCATGGAATTCAAACAGTCATGAGGGTATTCGAACAACCACAATGATCAATTTCACCCTTGGCTATAAATACCCCCTCATTTTTACATGCAAATGACTTTTCACCTCAGCTCGTCCCACATATCCTTGAGAGTCTCTAATCTTTTCTTTGAGGAGTAAGTAGTGGATCCAACACCCCGCCCACGGGGTTAGTGATATATGGGGTAATGATGTGTCTTGGAACTTTCACTTAAATCAGAAGCTTGCTAACAAGTCAGCACATTTTCACACGTGTATTGTAACTGTTGTAATACTAATCATGAACACTTGTAATGCATGTTTCTTTAACCCGTTTTTAACACTTGAACTCATTCACTTGTTGTAATACATATTTGTTAATGAAAATATGTTGTATATGATGTTAATATTGGCCTACCCATGGTGGCTACCTCCCTGGACATCAGACAAACCTTTCACATAAAAAATTCTTTAACAATTGTTGCACTCGTGCAGACTCATCTGCTGAGTTTTGTACGTGTTATCTTCTTTTGTGTGTTGTGGCTTCCACATTCGTGTGGATTGTTCTTCCAGAAGTTGTGCACGTCCTATTATGTTGTGTGTTCCTAACAGAGTTGAGGCTTCCTCCTAACCAAATTGGGACTCACTCCCACCCTCCCCCTCTACAGTGAAAGAACCATTGACACAAGTGACACTAGTAATCACTAGGAGCGCGAACCTCACTTCTTGAAGACAAAGCAGACCACTCTCCTATGCTTGCAAGCAAGAGTTGAGGCAAATGTTTAAGACAATGGCAACCGACCATCATACCGGATGGGACTCCCACACCAAATGGTGTTATGTCTAGTTGGGACTTCATACCAGGGTGATCCCCTTAATTTTGGCGGGTCCAACATCGTCAACACAATTACAACCTTCCCAAAAGAAAAACCATCATGACAAGCATGACAACATGATAACCATATCACTTATTGGAGATTTACAACATAACTCATTATGTTATTTACAATAACAACCATACATAAATATGTACATATACCAAAAACTCATTTGCCTCCATCAACAAATAATGAAGGATATATAGCCCATATCTGATCAACCATCTCCCATGTAGCTTCATCAGGCCCAAAATGCTTCCACTACACTTTAACTTGCTTGATTGCTTGGTTCTAGAGCATGAGTTCTTTCCACTACAATATGCACTGAGGTTCCGATTGGAATTCTCCTTCTGGCTCCACCTGCAATACAAAGAAATCAATAACATGATCAACATCTTTCATGTATATTTTAAGCAATGAAACATGGAAAACATCATGGACTTTCATTGTCAGAGGTAGTGCAAGTCTGTAGGCCACTAGTCCAATCCTCTTAAGGATCTCGAAAGGCTCACAATACCTAGGTCCTAACTTGGCATATGATTTAATCCTCAAGGAGCCCTTCTTGGGCTTGATGCACAAGTCCACATGCTCCCCAAACTAAAACTCCCTAAATTCCCCTTGTTGATATGCATAACTCTTATGTTTGTCTTGCGATGCCTTTAGATTCTACTTGATAACCTACATTTCCTGTTCCATCTCTGCCAAAATGTCTAGTCCAATCAACCATTAGGGAAATTTTTAGGTATAAAATGGGCCTCCTAAGGAAATTATAAAATAATAGTGGAAATAATAACATAAGATTAGATTACATCATCAAATTTTAGAGAGAAAAAAAAAACAAAAAACAAAACAAAACAAAAAAACAAACTATTTTTTCAACTTATCTCCCTATGTGTTTACTCAAATTTCGAGTGGAAACACTCATTGGATGAAAAATTTGATTCTTCATCCAAGGAGTACCCATGTGGCATATTTTCGATGGACCCTACTACATGAAAAATGAGAAATACATGAAAAAACGCAATTGCAATTAGATTATTATTCTTGCATAACTAAATACTAACATTAATATCACATGCATGTGCATTTCTTCTATAATGAGATACCACACTTTCATTTTTCTCATGTGTAATAGCCCAAATTTTATCCCCCATGTTAGAAAAGTATCATTGTATATAAAATGGATGATCAATGGATATGTAATATTTATACATTGTACATTGAAAGTAATAATAATAAACTACATCATCAAATGTAGAAGATAAGGAAAAGAACATTGTAGGTTTTAACCCTGTACAAAGATTATGTGCAAACGAATTCTTAAAAAAAAGAAAATATACAATGGTGAGAAACACAAAACGAACACACAAATATTTTCCCCTAAATCCCAAACCAGGACTACTAGATTGATTTTTCATTATATTCCTTTCAATGTTACAATACATATGTATACATGTTGAAGCATCCACAAACCCCAATCCATTAACCCTAGATTAGAACATAACCGTAGTTCCCTTGACTGGATCTAAAAATTTAGTTGTAGCCTACTCTATCATTTAAAGTTTCATTTTTTATTACTCAAAATTCAAAAAAATGGAATATTAAATTTTGAAAATTAAAATAGAATTAGAAATTTTAGAGTATTTGTTTCACTAATGGTGGCATTTAAGATGTTATGAAAGTGTTCCCAATCGATCAGTTAAACCTTGAACATGTCAACAAAGTGCGATCAAATATCGGTGAGGGAGACAGGTAAAGCGTTCTGCGGGTTAACAAGGAGCACGAGTTATAATTTATATCCCAACCCCTGCAATTGACCCTGACGTCAACATGGCTAACTGAAATCAATCACCCATGATCACTGTGGGGGTTCAACCTTGATCAAAATTCCGTACACTCCCTACTCCCGCAGCAGGCCACCCCTCATTGTTTGCTCCACATCACCTCCGCCACGCCATCCACCACTCCCATTCATTTCTGTCCAGCTCACCCACCATAGCTTGTCACCTCATCTGCCACTCCATTAATTCTTTACATTAATTATAGGTTTCCCTCCGTTTTTCTTACCATATATAAAAGGAAAGTGAAAACCATGTTTCATTAGTCATTTCCTTTCGATACTGAGCAACTTCACCTCTAGTTCGACATTCCAAGTCAACAACTGTCATTCACAAATGCCATGGCCAAATAAGTAAGTTCCTCCTCTGTCATCCATACTCTATTAATGGACGTTGAACATGATTCTGACACCTTTTTCCCAATTAAGCACCTTTCCCTGTATCAAAAAGTCATTATAAACCATAAAAAGTCCCAAGTATTCATGGCAATGGTTAGGTCAGATATTTTAGCAAAATTTGTCCCAAAACTTGACTTGTTCCCTGAATACATTCAGTGGTTAGCCTCATCAATGTACCCTAAGAAGTGTTTTGTAACGAATCAGTCCAGGGAGAATGTTTTCCAAGTAACCTCTCAATTAGTTCACCAAGCTTTGAATTACCCTGTATCTGGAACTTATACCACCTTTACTGAAGAGTCCTTAGTCTCATATTATGATAACCTATCATCCTAGGAGTTTTCTTATGCTACTTCATTCTTAGCTCCTAAATCTGGACATTTCTCTCCAGATGGAAATGTGTTTTCTTTAGACATCTTTGCAACAAATATAAGACCAATCTTGCAGGTGGTTTCTAAGATTTTGGGGAAGGAGGACTCAAGACAAGTTGATAAAGTAGTGTTGGGATTTTTCTCTTTGATGATGAAACCAAAAGTAGTACTAGATATTCCAACATTTTGGGTAGACACTATTAATACCCAATTCATGACTCTACCACTTACTGTTTCCTTCAATTTTCCTTCAGTTATTACTTATTTATTTCTGTACTAGAATGCTGAACATTTTACAAGTTTGGAACTAAATATTGTTTATATTCACAAAAACAAGCAGTCGGTGGTATTCTGGATAGACCTGATAAGGGGTGATCCAGGAGATGGTGGCCTGTTTGAATTCACTTCTTATTCCTTCCAGTGGCCTACAAGATCTTGAATGGAACCTTTCCCCTAACATTTCTTGCCAAAGCTCAAGAATTCCTTCAATTGAGCAAGGATGAAAGGTGCGGAGACTGGTTCATATTTGAAGAACATGCAGAGATCAAGCTTTATGGAGCCTCAATCAAACCATATAGGTTACCGAAATTTTTGCCAATGAGGCTCTTTACTCTCGAGTTTCTCGGATAGAGCTTGAATGTGGATCATGTTCATTTTGTTCCCATGAAGAAGGGCTATTTCTTTAAATTGCCCAGAGCAGTAGGACCCTTCATTGTGAACACTAGACATGCTACTCAAGAGGTTGAGAAATTGTTGGATGACATGTGTCTCTTACAGGTGGTTGAGTGGGCTTGTGACCCTCATTAAATTATTTTAGAAAGAAGATTAGAGAATGGCTATTTAGCATTTGTGCATGAAAGTAGACTAGAAATGGAGAAAAGGGAAAATGGGGATCTACAGAGCACCAAAGAGGCAGAGATCGAGACCCCTAGTATTTCAGAAAAAGGTGCCAAAAGGGATAGAGAAGATGTTATTGATCTTGATGAAGAAGAATTAGAAAAAGCAAAAAGGACTAAACTTTTGGATGTAATGCCTTCAGTACAACTTGGTTTTGTAATCCAATTGGGAGAAACAGAGGGTGCACCAGCCTCTCCATCCTCCAAAGAACCTGTTCATGATCAGGCTCCTCTGATACAAAGCATGTTTGCCCAAATAGCTGAGAGAAACCAAAAAGTAAAGTAAAATATGGAGGCTCAAGCTGAGTCTCAAGTTGTTCCTAAGAAAATCTGGTTATTTTTTGCTATGGACTTAGAGAAAAATCAACTTAAAATTGTATTCTCTCATCCTACTGAGATGTCACTTGGGTCCACCAGTAATTTCAAAACTATTAATTTGATTGTTGATACTTAGAATCTTCCTATGCTTGACAAGATCAATTTGCACATGCAGACTGGGCAATTGATTGTCAATGATTTGCATAAGACAAATGTAGTTGCTATGAAAGCAAAGAAAATGTTACATAAAGTAATTCATAAATTAAAGTTGGAAAAGGCCAACTCTAGGCCTCTGAATGCCCAAGTGGATGAAGTAAAGAAAATTATTATTAGAATAGGAGTCAAACCTAATGATCAATATGCAATACAAAAATTGTTTCAATCTGCTAAGTCATAGATTGGAATTTTAAATAAGAAGTTGAATATGCTTATAGGTGAGCATCCTATGGTTGCAGGGATAGATGAAGTTGAGAATGAAAAGGAGAAGTTGTTACAGGATGTATTGCAAAAAACTGAAGAAGTTTCTTTACTAAAAAAATCATTAGATAAACTGCAAAAATAGGTGGATACTCATGTCTACATAGTAGTGATGCCAGCCAATACAGAGGATCCAGTAGCACAGATATTACATCTAGGGATAGAGTTAAATATGGTTGAGCATGATGTGAAGAAAGCACAAAGGGACATGGAAACAACCTATAAACTCTTAAACCTAAGTGAAGAAGAAGCTAGAATGGAGAAGGAAAACACAAAGAAATACAGAGAAGACCTTCTAAGAGCTAAAGAGGAAATTAAAAGGCTTAAGGAGAAGATGAAGGGAAATATGTCCTTAATTCAAGCTAAGTAGATTTTATGGGATGAAATCATTGCAGTTATCAGGAGCATTTGGGAGTTCCTTGTTATTATGTCTGATGAAAAATCAATTGTTAGAGATATGGAAAGTGTGGTTATGCAGGACAAACAAAAATCATTAGACAAATCAAAGTTTGCCAAAAGAATGATTGATTTTATTAATTCTAAATCTTCTTTAGAGATAAAGGAGCATGCTATTACAGATAGAACACTATGTGCAATAGATTTTAATAAGATGATTGTTAGAAACATTTACAGAAATACTATTGGGAAGAAGATAAATGAGATAAAAGAAGTAGTTTCCAAGTTTAACATCGTGTTTGATAAAAGAGTTAGATCTGGGCTTTCCTTTTGCTGGGATTTATAGGGAAACTTGTTGCCATGGAAAACATATGAGACCTTGCTAGTTGAGGCAAAAAGAAAAGTTGACAACACCCATGAGAAGACAACAATACTGAAGGGAGAAACTATTTTGAATTATATTAATAAAGATTTTAAGCTCCTATGGATGGTGAAGACTTTGTTTACAAACAAACCTACTTATAGTAGGATTACAACATGCAGAATGGCACTCAACAAATTGGAAGAGGCACCAAAGTCACATGTACCATTGTGGAGAAAATGCAAAGAGTGGATGAGAGAGCAGATAAAAGATGCACTAATAGAACCATCTACTTAAGCCACTGATTCAAACAGTAACCAGCAATCACCAATCATAATTTAATTCCTTTCCATTTTATGTTATCTTATTTCCTGAGGAAAATGAGGTGTATTTTACCCTCGAATGTAATGTTCTGAAATGACTTTTTACTTTAGGCAGTTATAAAGTAGTTAAGTAGTTTGACGGTTTTGGTAGTTACCAACTTTCCTATGATGTATAAAAAGAGGAAAAATAAAAGAAGAAGGGTATGATTTTTGGAGAATCTGAAGACTACACATTTTGTACTTAATAAATCGATGATTAATGAAAGAATCAAGAGTTTTCCATACAGTGTTGGGTATGACTTGTAATCTCTCTATTATGTGTCATTTGTCTCTTCCTCTCTTTAAATATGGTAATGAAGTTGCAGGTCTTTGTTTACTTCTATGAATAAAGTTAAATTTCCTTAAAATAGCGCTCCCATGTTTAAAACTTCTTTATCTCTATTTCTTCTAAGTTAAAGTTAATAGTTTCTGTAAAACACAACATATTACCTTTTAACTTCTCAAAGTATTCTTCACACAACATTTATATCTAGTACCACATGGAATCTTGGGGCTTTCATATCAACTCTATATTAAGGGTTTAAGATCATGCTCTTCATAATCCTCAAAATGAAGACACATTATACAAATAAGTGACATGCATAATAAAATTTTAATGTCTTAAACACAATTTCACCATAGCCTAGAAATTGGTTTCTTAAGGGACAACAAATACCATGGGCAGAAAACCATCACGCCCAAAACCATGTGTGAAATCCACGCACAAAACCATAGGTAGGTACACACACTTAATATAGGGTCCAAAAAATATTTCCCGAAGCATTGCCTTGGAGCCTGTGCAGGGAGGCTACTGCTCTCTTGTGACCCTCCCATTGCACCTGACTCAACAAAGGGGGGATATTCCACCCCCCCCCCCTTGGACTTCACGCGTGGGGCTAGTCATGGAAATAATATAACATACACCCAACATTATCCCACTTATTGTTTTATTTCCACAAGGGGCCACAAGAGAGCTTAGTCATTGGTCTAGCATTGCAACACCCATTGTTTCTCTACACCAAGGGAACTTCTCAGTGCTCACAGACTTTTTCAATGCATCTGCAGTATTCTTGAAAGTGTCCACTTTTACCAGCAACACATTTTTGTCCTCAACCATATCCCTTACAAAGTGATATTGAACATCAATGTTCTTTGTCTTTGAATGATAAGTAGGGTTCTTACCAAGAAAATTACACTTTGGATGTCACATTCTATCCTTATAGCTCATTGTACTAACCCTAGACTTGAACACAATCTCTGCAACCAAACTGCTTCCTTGCTTGCATAAGTGGCTACCATGTATTATGCATTTGTAATTGAAAGTGCCACTATAGACTGTCTCTTACTCATCCAACTGACTGCACCTCCAAATAGGTTAAACACATACCCACTTGTAGATCTTCTCTTATTCAGATCTCCAGCCCAGTTTGTATCAACAAAGCCATGGATGTCCAACTCTATCCAATCCCGGTCTTCCTTGGTAACACATACCATAATCACTAGTGCCACGACTTCATTGTTGTCCAATGCTCCTTCCTTGGTTTTGACATAAACCTCCTCAATACTCCCACTATATGTGCAATGTATGGTCTAGTAGAAACCATTTCATACATCAGGTTATCGACTACACTTTCGTATGGAACACAAGACATGTTCTCTTCCTCTTCTTGTGTCTTGGGACACTGTCCAATAGATAAATTTACAACTACAAGAAGGAACCTTCACCGATTTACTATCCTGCATATTGACCCTCTGCGGTATTGTCTCAACATACTTCCTATGTTTAACTGGAGATTCCTATTTTCTTGATCTCATATATTTCCATGCCCAAAATATAGTTTGCAGCACCAAGATCTTTCATGCCGAATTTGGAGGACAATTGGGTCTTCAAATCCTGGATAATTTCTTTGTTATTTCCAATTAGCAACATAGCATCCACATACAAGACCAAATAAATAACACGGTCACCCATTAATTTAAAATACACACAATGATATGATTTTCTTTTGGTGAAGCCAAGTTCTCATATAAATGTATCAAATTTCTGATACCACATCCTTGGTGATTGTTTTAACCCATACAAAGAATTTTTTAACCTACATACCAGTTCTTTCTTACCCTTCACCGCAAATGCTTCAAGTTGCTTCATGTAGATCTCTTCTTCCAGATCCCTGTGAAGAAATATTGTCTTCATATCCATCTGTTCTACCTCAAAATAAAAATCAGCAACAACAGATAAAAGTAATCTAATAGAAGCTACCTTGGCAATAAGAGAAAAAATATCACCAAAATAAATTCCCCACACCTGTGAATAAAATTTTGCTACTAACCGAGCTTTGTATTTCTCCACCTTTCCTTCTGCATTCATATTCTTCTTAAACACACATTTTATTATAATGGGTTTCCTTCAAGCTGGCCACTCCACCAGATTCCAAGCCTCATTTTTGTCCAAAGATGTTATTTCATCAACCATGGCCTCTTTCTAGAATTTTCCATCCTCTGAATCTACTACCTCCTTGATAGTTCTAGTATCATCATCAGTAATAAATAAAGAAAAATTTGAATTGAAAGAAAATGGAATATACCTTTCTGGTTGGTTTCTTTCTCAAACCAATCTTCTCACAGCTAGAGTTTGTGGCTCTTCATATTATGATTCCTCTTCTGTTGTAGAGTTTTATTCTTCCTCCTTTAGCTCAAAATCTATCTTATCAAGTTCCTTGGTAGGACTTCATGTTTAATAACATCTTTCACCTCTCTAAACACCACATCGTTGATGTACACATTCTTCCTTTTTTTCAGGTTCTAAATCTTATAACCTTTTAAACCATCCTTATACCCAATAAAGAGGCACCTTTCATATTTACTATCCAACTTTCTCCTTTTCTCCTTTGGAACATGTACATATGCATCACAACCAAATACCCTCAGATCTGAAAGAGAGGGTTTCTTACTAGTCCATACCTCATGTGGAGACTTATCCTCCAACTCTGATGAAGGTGATCTATTAACCAAGTAACATGCAATCTCCACTCCCTCTGCCCAGAATTCATGTCCTAACCCAACACCACTTAGCATGCTCCTTGCCTTTTCAATCAACATCCTATTCATTCTTTCTACAACTCCATTTTGCTAAGGTGTGTATGGAGACAACAACAAAGCCCTGTGATTAGCGTCCCTTTTTGCTTCATTTTTTGTGTCTAGAGCCAATTTTTGGTGTTATTTGTGTCCATTTATCAAATATTGTGCAAAAATTGATGCAAAGTTTGCACCAAGTCTTACACCAAGTTTAGCACCAAGTATTGTAATAGGTTTTGCACCCGGTTTTAAAATAGGTTTTACACTAGGTTTTATGCCAACTTTTGAGCCATCCTTTGCACCATGTTTTTCATCAAGTTTGGCACCTAATTTTGTTTCACCAACTTTTTCATCCTCTATCGCATCCACTTTTTGCGCCTACACTTGCATCAACTTTTGCATCATCTATTGCATCCTCTTTTGCATAATTTTTTAAATCATTTTTTTCATCCATTTTTTAATAATTTTTTGCATCCCCTTTGCACCAAGTTTTGCATCGACGTTTGTGTCTAGTTTTGCGTATACTTTTGCATCCACTTTTACGTCTTGTTTTGCATCCATATTTACATCCTCTTTTTCATCTATTATCGTGTCCACTATTTCATCCAATTTTCTGGTGTGTTACACAGTAATTTATCACCGCTTTCACTCTCGGTCTTCTCACTGTGTCATGTGTCCAAGTCAAACATGCTTATGACAGAAAAATGCTTCCCTGTGCTGCCAATTGACCCACTTTTGCAAAGTTATCTGCCTCATCGTGTCCGTTTCCTTAATAAACGTGCTGATAAGCGCTCATGAATAGGCAGACCGTGCTGCCAGCATGGAAGTACACGTGATTCCCGCGATGGCTCGATTTTATGCATCAGCGCAGGTCCATATGGTCCCTTCAGCGATGATCTAACTATCTGCACTGATCACTTGCGATGTCAGTACTGAAGATTAGTTTTGTGCCCGCAATGAAATGAATGGAATTCTAGCGCCTGTGGTGGTCACATGTCCGGATATGCTACTACTCAAAAGATCCTCCGCGCCGGTTACTTTTGGCCCTCCATCTTTAAGGACTGCATTCTTGCCATCCTTTCTTGTCATGAGTGCCAAATCTACCAGTGAAAGATGCGTGTGCCCCCTGCTCCATTGCACCCTATTGTTACCGTCGGCCCTTTTGCAAAATGGGGCATTGATTATATGACCTGTAACCCTCGCTCGGCCGAGGGGCATGGGTATATCAACGTTGTCGTTGGTTACTTCAAAAAATGGGCCGAGGCAATGCCCACACTATTTGAAGACCGTCACACAGCGGTGCAGTTTTTTTTAATCATGTCATCTCACAGTTCGGAGTCCCTCATCCCATCGTCATTGATCACGGCAAGAATTTCCGTAATCATATGATGACTGAGCTTACAACCCAGTTAGGCTTGCGGAACGATAGCTCGAATCCATATTATCCTCAGGCCAATGGCCAAGTAGAAGCCGTCAACAAGGTTCTATTTACGATGCTTCAACAAACCATTGGCATGCACAAGTCCAACTGGCACTTGATGTTGTTCTCTGCCTTGTGTGCCTACCGAACCTCTGTGAAGGATGCCACCGGTTTCACTCCCTTCCAATTGGTTTATGGACTAGAGGCTACCCTTCCCATCGAGTGCGAGATCCCTTCTTTAAAATTAGCCGTCGAATTACTCCCTGACACTACTCCGGTAGAGGAACGCCTTCTTTACCTGGAGCGGCTAGACGAGACTCGTCGACTAGGCTCTCTAGCTATCGAAGCACAGAAGAAGCAAGTGAAAACTCACTTCGATCATACTATTCATCCTCATTTTTTTATTGAGGGAGACTTAGTCCTGCTCTACGATCAAGCCAATGATAAGCTGGGGGCAGGGAAAATTCGAGCCCATGTGGCATGGGCCTTATATTGTAAAGCGAGTTTTGCAAAAAGGAGCCTACAAGTTGATTGACTATGAAGGGAACCATCTGGATAAGCCCCGAAATGGGCTTTACTTGAAAAAATATTATGCGTGAATTCCAGGCACTCTGATTTGTACATACGTGTGTTTTAGCAGGTGTGTTGTGTGTGCGTGTTTTCATGTTTTTGGCTTGGTGTGTCGGTGTGATTACCACTTATTGTCTCCTTTTGCTTCTTGTGCAGATGTCTGGTGCACCTTATGTTGGTTTCGCCGATGGTGCCTCCCATAGTACACGCAACCTGTCTTCTGCGGCATGGGTGATCTACGATCCTCATGGTGAGCTAGTAGACCTTCAAGGTGTTTGTCTAGGTTGTACCACGAACAATGTGACTGAGTATAGTGGAGTTATTGAGTTATTAGCCAAGGCTATCAATCTCAGTATTCGAACATTGGTGGTGAACCTGGATTCTCAGCTTGTTGTCCACCAGCTCAATGGGCATTATTCCTTCATAGACCATCGAATTCTAAGGCTATATCTACGTGTTAAATTGTTGGAAAGGAATTTTGATTTCATCACATATCAACACATTCCAAGACGATTAAATACGTTAACTGATGCATTAGCCAATTATGTATTAGATAGACATTTGCATAACATGTAATCAAAGCAGCAAATAGAAGCATAAAAAACACAATAAACCATAGGAATACATACATACATACATACATACATACATACATACATACATAACATACATACATAATAATATATATATATATATATATATATATAATATATATATCATGTGGCGCACCAAGGTGCTCAAAAAATAGGTGTATATGTCTGAGTCTGTGCTCTCCATACATCTGAGACACATGTATCTCAAAAGAATCATCAACAAAAATAGACCTAGGCGTCTACTGTGGTGGGTTGTACTCCCTATAGCACAACGCCGCCCATGCCACCCGCCTCAACAGGCGGTGTGCCCTGGGTCTCACCCCAACTGTATGGATCTGTAGTGCTACGAGGACCTCCTCGACCCCCTGGTAGTCAGGGATCCCCGCCATCATTACCTCAATGTTTCCAGCCATCATATCCACCTCGTCATCCGCCGGGGGAGCCATGGCTAGTGCTGCGATGCCTTGCGCATTCCTCCATGCCTCTGGAGCCAACCCAGTGGGTCTCACTGGTCCTACATCTGCATTTCCACAGCATTCATCATGAGGGCACATACATGAAAAAATCAAAAAACATCATAAAATGCAAAAAATGTGTGATGAAGTGTCTTACCACCATCATCCCACTTCTCGCCATCGGGCAGCTACATGTCGGGATCTCCACAAAATTCCATGCCAGCATACAACCAATCCTCGACAAAGATCACCTGGTGCTCCAACCACTCTCGAAACAGTATCCCCCACGATACTGGTCGCCCACCACCTCCTCATGGCATGACATGCGCCCACCGTGTAGCTCTGGTCTCACGTGGTTTGGGTGTGTCTAAATCCATATCCTGAAGCTGCAGTGCCGGACCCCCTCCAGCATGAGCAAGACTAAGATGGATCCATAGCAAAACTTCTTCACCTCCCCTCGATGACATCTGGTAAGCTGCCTTTCCATGTTTCCCGTCACCGTGTCTGCCCAGTTAAACATCGTTGGGTTGAGACATTCGAGAGCCAGTCGAAGATGGGTCTTCGAAGCCTCATGTTGGGCTTGGGAGCCCACTTCTCATGTCACAATTAATAACATGGCTCGAAGAAACACGTCGTTCATTTTTGGGATTTCCACCTTCCTGCTCTTCGTTTTTCGTTCCCCAGGGCACACCCGAGCCATAAGGGTCTCTAGTGATTCGTCCCGAGGACGTTGGCCATCCAAGATCGGCCTCACACCCCGACGGGACAGCCTGGTCAAAAAATAGATATCTGTGGCATCAAATTCAATCTCCCGGCCTCAGATAATGAATCTCTTATCTATAGGATTCCAGGCCCGGATCAATAGCTCCAACAAATCGGGCTGTGACCAGAGGTGAGGAGTAAGGAAGAATTTGAGTAACCCGCATGCCTATAAAGTGTTTTGGCACCCCACGTCAGCGAAAGCTTGGATATCATTGTCATCTTGTGTTCATTGTTGCTAGACGAACACCATTATAGCCTGCATGACGAAGAAATTCTATTAGCGCCCTTGTTGCAAAGATCTAATCGTTGATTTTATAAAAAAAATAGTCGCATGGCATCATCGCGGTTGTTCCTAAAACAGACGCGATGACCATGGCGCACTAATGTTAATTTCTCCTGATCATCGCGAAAGTACATCACTTTTCCACTATGATCGGGTCGTGGTTTGTGTCAATTTTTATTGATCATCATGGACCCGAAGGCAAAACCCGCGATGACCGAGAACGAAATTCATTTTGAAAAATCTGCCTAAACTCACATACCCCACGGTTAAATGCAACAATAAAGACATTCAATTAAAGTGTAAGATGAAATCTACCTACTTGGAAGAAGTTTCGGGATAAACGGTGGACGAACGGGCTGGAATGAGCTCGCCAACTTCGGTGCTCCAAAACGCTCTACAGTGCATAAACAGTGACAATGGTAAAAAATCATTGGTAAAACCCCTTTTTATAGTAATTTTTGGAAAATACAATGTTATATTTGATAAATGTGGGTTTTTTCCTCTTCTTTACCATATGTTTAAATTAAAATATGATTTTTCTAAGCTATGTTGTTTATTTTATATCGAATGGGTTTTACATGTGACGTGTTTTGTACAGATCTACAGGTGATGAAGTTCCACTTGATCCCTGAAGTCATCTTTAAGCCCTTTTCCGACACAAAACATGAAAACATAGCCGAGTTACCCCTCTCGACTCGTTAAGAGTAAACAAGAGGCGGTCGCCTTTAAGCTCTTTTCTGACCGTTTAAATAAGAAAATATTGTCGGGCCTTTTTCGTTTCAGGCTTGTTAATGGTTACGAAACGACGTGATTTCAGTCACTTTTTTACTTTTTCAGATCAAATTCACTGATTATGAAAAGTACTCCTCAATCGTAACGGTAGGGTGGTTCTTTCGAGTATTTTTTTATACTTTTTCGGGCTCAAGAGACACAACTTTACGAAAAAGGACCCCTCTGGAGTTTTCTTTTCCGTGTCTTTTCCAAACTCCCTAAACATGAAAAAGACTCTGAGTTTTTCCTATGTCAGACTCTTTAAACCCTGACGACATTGGAATCGTCACCATGACGAGACTCGAGCTTCTCCTCCCTAGGGCTCGTTAAACTATTACTAGGTTGGATTCAATAACAGGTTTTTCGTCGATTGTCTATGGCAACGAGTCACTCTTGAACATAGACACTTCTGCCTCTTGTCGGGTTGGGACATGCATACATTGTCATTGGCCTTTTGTGGGTTTGGGTTGTCATTCCATCTGATTCATGCCATTGTCATCAAGCCTCTGATCCTTTGGTACCTGAATGCTTCCACCCTTCGGAGTCGTGTCGCCGACATGTTCAAGAGTATAATCCTTCTGCAATTTACACCTCTATCTCCTCCTCTGATACACTGTTCTACCATCTACTACTTGTTCCTTATCTCGTGTCGCTGATGGGGGAAACATTATGGCCCTCCTGCGATGGGTCATCTCGTGTCGACATCAGCTCATTATCTAGGAGATTGACCTAGAGATCCCCTTTTGGTACCTTGGAGCTTGCATGCCTCAATGGAAAGTTCTTCACACCTGACGGTCGATTTGCATCATTGGTCATCGATCGGGTGATTCCACGAGTGTTCGACTTCAGCTCATTCTTCGCACTTCGTGGATTGTACTAGACAGTACCTTGAGATCCATTGCCATCATTGATGGTTTCTCTCACGCTTGTTAACAATTTCCATCACTGACTGGTAATCAAGTGACTTTCTCTCGTGCTGGACTTCAACACCTCCATTCGCATGATAAAATTTGTACTATGGTCGGTTGGGTTCAAGACCCCAAACTCAGATTACACATGTTCGGGCTACGTGGATTGGTTCGTGATTACATGACTCATTGTTGGATGGCTATGACCATACCTGAGTCTTCATGGATGGTTGCGACCATACCTTTATCATTATCATGGTTTCATTAGCTGGGTGGCTACGTTCATACCACAGACCTATGCCATATGTCTTTTGGATGGCTACGCCCATGCCTAGACTACATGTACTTCAGAGATATCAGTTCGACTTGCGCAAGGGTCCTTCCATATGGTGTTCCAGCTCAGTTTTTTTGTAAAGCATTTCACCCCGCCCACTCTCTCGGGCTTCATACTTTAGGGGGCATCTGTTACACAGTAATTTATCACCGCTTTCACTCCTGGTCTTCTCACTATGTCATGTGTCCAAGTCAAACATGATTATGACAGACAAATGCTTCCTTGTGCTGCCAATTGACCCACTTTTGCAAAGTTATCTGCCTCATCACATTTGTTTCCTTAATAAACGCGCTGATAAGCGCTCATGAACAAGCAGACCACGCTGCCAGCATAGAAGTACATGTGATTCCCGCGATGGCTCGATTGTATGCATCAGCGTAGGTCCATGTGGTCCCTTTAGCAATGATCTGACTATCTGCACTGATCACTTGCGATGTCAGTGCTGAGGATTAGTTTTGTGCCCGCAATGATCCATATTGGGCGAATTGTTCCAACAGCCAGCCTTCCAGATGACTCCAGACCTGGTTGGTTGCCTTGTTTATGTCGCCCTTCCTTCCCTGGTGTTGCAGTTCCATCAATTGTGCTACCTTCCTTGTTGATAAGCTCTGCTTTCCACATTTCATGGAGACTCCTCCTATTTAAACTCTGACCATTGTTATGCATGGCTAGTTGGACAGTCTGATAGTTGGCTAGTTGAGCAGTGTTGTGAGTGCTTTGTGGGTTTGCTAGATAGCTGGTGTGAGTGTTATAAGTGTGGAATTGTTGATAGTTTGTGGAAGGTTGTAAGGTACCCTTGATCTTGTGTGAAGCTTGTGAGTGAGAGAGCTCTTGTATGTTGGGAGATCCATCTTCAAAGAGTGAATGCTTGAAGAACATGCTAGCTGGACTCTTCTCTGAGAAGGCTTGTGACGTCAAGACTTTGGTTGTAAGCTGACTATTATTTCATTATTAATGCAAGCAATGATGTTTTCCTGTGTCTTGTATGTAATGTACTTGATAGCTCATGACTTATTGACTTTGTGAGTAAATAGTTTATTGTTGTATCCGGTTACGAGCTTTGTTGTATTTCCTTTGCTTTGTTTCAGGTTGATCACTCATTGAGGAGAAGGAAGCGGAAGCTGGAGCAGCGCAACGGAACTCCATCGACCACCAATTGATGTAGGCCTATAACTTGAACTGTTTAAGGAAAGCTATTGTTGATTTGTCCTTACTTGTGACTAGACCCACTCTAGGGCTAGAGGGGTTGCCTCTGTCCGCAGAGGGAAGACTTTCCTGCATCAAAAATTGCTTGTTATGAGTTCTCATGCCCCCAAGGTAATGATGCAAATCGAGGTGCATGCCCCCCAAGCTTCATTGCATTCAACGAGGTGGATGGAATGAAGGTTCACTTTCAAGATCTTGGAAAGACTCGACTGGGATTTTACGATATCTTAAACAAAGACTCAATTTGGAAAGGGAGGTGTTTCATTTTAAGCTTGTGTAAACATGAAACCGAATCCAAGCAGAGTTTTCCATAGTTCAATATTGAGTAAAAATGAACCCATACCTCATTTACACCTCGTGATTGCCATTTTTATCTGCTAAATTCTGCTAGATGAGCTTGGTTGTTTCATTCCATTGCCACCATCCCTTTGGCCAATCATATGCTTTCACTTGGTTGTTTTTCCTTTCCTGAGGAACTGCAGTGATGAGTGGTTTTATTAGCTAGCCTCTTGACCATTACATGTTTTGAGCAGTTCCACCATTGCCAGAACCAATTACTACCCTTTATAGCACTCGTTCCTCTAGGACGAGTCTCCTTTAAGCTCTTTTCTGACTCGTAAAAAATGAAAATATTGCCGAGTATTTTTCCTTTTTGACTCATTAAAGAGAATAAAAATGGAGGTCTGCTTTCAGCTCTTTTCTGATCATTTAAAGATGAAATATTGTCGAGTTATTCCTCTTGACTCGTTAAAAGTAAATAAGAGGCAGTCGCCTTTAAGCTCTTTTTCTGACCGTTTAAATGAGAAAAGATTGTCGGGCCTTTGTTGTTTCAGGCTCGTTAATGGTTACAAAACGATGTGATTTCTGTCGCTTTTCTACTTTTTCCGGTCGAAGTCACTAATCACGAAAATTACTCCTCGATCGTAACGGTCGGGCGGTTCTTTCAAGTATAGTTTTATAATTTTTCGGGCTCGAGAGACACAACTCTACGAAAAAGGACCCCCTTAGAGTTTTCTTTTCCGTGTCTTTTTCAAACTCCCTAAACATGAAAAAGAATCCAAGTTTTGCCTATGTCGGACTCGTTAAACTCTGACGACATTGGGCTCATCACCATGACGGGACCCAAAGTTATCCTCCCTAGGGCTCGCTAAACTATCACTAGGTTGGAATCAATAACAGGTTTATCATTGATTGTCCATGGCAACGAGTCACTCTTGAACATCGACACTTCTACTTCTTGTTGGGTTGGGACTTCCATACATCGTCATTTGGCCTTCCGTGGGTTTGGGTTATCATTTAGCCTTATTCCATCTGATTCATGTTGCTGTCATCAAGCCTCTGATCCTTTGGTACCTAAATACTACCACCCTCTGGAGTCGTGTCGCTGACATGTTCAAGAGTATAATCCTTCTGCAGTTTACACCTCTGTCTTTGTTCCTGATACTTTGTTGCACCATCTACCACTTGTTCCTTATCTCGTGTCGTTGATGGGGGAAACATTATGGCCCTCCTGCGATGGATCATCTCCTGTCAACATCAGCTCATTATCCAGGAGATTGATCTAGAGATCCCCTTTGGTACCTTGGAGATTGCATTCCTCAATGGAAAGTTCTTCGCACCTGACAGTTGATTCGCATCATTGGTTGTCAATCGGGTGATTCCACGAGTGTTCGACTTCAGCTCATTCTTTGCACTTCGTGGATTGTACTAGACAGGACCTTGAGAGCCATTGTCATCATTGGTGGTTTCTCTCACATTTGTTAACGGTTTCCATCACTGACCAGTAATCAAGCGACTTTCTCTCATGCTCGACTTTGACACCTCCATTCGCATGATATAATTTGTACTATTGGTCGGTTGGGTTCAAGACCCCGGGCTCAGATTACATACGCTCGGGCTGTGTGGATTGGTTTATGATTACATGAACCATTGATGGATGGCTACGACCATACCTGAGTCTTCGTGGATGGCTGTGACCATACCTTTATCATTATCATGGTCTCATTAGCTAGATGTCTATGTCCATACCACAGACCTTTTTCCGTATGTCTTTTGGATGGCTACACCCATGCATAGACTACATGTACTTCAGAGATATCAGTTTGACTTGTGCATGGGTCCTTCCCGATGGTGTTCCAACTCAGTTGTTTTTTGAAGCATTTCACCCCTCCCACTCTCTCAGGCTTCATACTTTATGGGGCATATGTTACACAGTAATTTATCACTGCTTTCACTCCCGGTCTTCTCACTGTGTCATGTGTCCAAGTCAAACATGCTTATGACAGACAAATGCTTCCCTGTGCTACCAATTGACCCACTTTTGCAAAGTTATCTGCCTCATCGCGTATGTTTCCTTAATAAGCGCACTGATAAGCGCTCATGAACAGACAGACCGCGTTGCCAGTGCGGAAGTACATGTGATTCCCGTGATGGCTCGATTTTATGCATCAGCGCAGGTCCATGTGGTCCCTTTAGCGATGATCTGACTATCTGCACTGATCACTTGCGATGTCAGCGCTGAAGATCAGTTCTATGCTCGCGATGATTCAGATTGGGCGAATTGTTCCAACGACCATCCTTCCAGATGACTCCAGACTTGGTTTTTGGCCTTGTTTATGTTGCCATTCCTTCCCTGGTGTGGCAATTTCGTCAATTGTACTACCTTCCTTGATGATAGGCTCTCCTTTCCACCTTTCATGGAGACTCCTTCTCCTATTTAAACTCTCACCATTGCTATGCATGGCTAGTTGGACAGTTTGATAGTTGGCTAGTTGAACAGTGTTGTGAGTGCTTTGTGAGTTTGCTAGGTAGCTGGTGTGAGTGTGATAAGTGTGGAAGTATTGATAGTTTGTGGAAGTTTGTAAGGTACCCTTGATCTTGTGTGAAGATTGTGAGTGAGAGAGCTCTTGTATGTTGGGAGATCCATCTTCAAAGAGTGAATGCTTGAAGGACATGCTGGTTGGACTCTTCTCTGAGAAGGCTTGTGACGTCAAGAATTTGGTTGTAAGCTGACTCTTATTTCATTATTAATGCAATCAATGATGTTTTCCTATGTCTTGTATGTAATGTACTTGATAGCTCATGACTTCTTGACTTTGTGAGTAAATGGTTTATTGTTGTTGTCGGATTATGTGCTATGTTGTATTTCCTTTGATTTGTTTCAGGATTGATCACTCATTGAGGAGAAGGAAGCGGAAGCTGGAGCAGCACAACAGAACTCCATCGACCACCAGTTGAGGTAGGCCTCTAACTTGAACTGTTTAAGGAAAGCTATTGTTGATTTGTCCTTGTTTGTGACTAGACCCACTCTAGGGCTAGAGGGGTTGCCTCTGTCCGCAGAGGGAACACTTTCCTGCATCACAAATTGGCAACTCCACTGGGGATGTTATTGGTTCTAGGGCCTCCTTTACAGGTTATATGTGGGATCACAACATCACTACGACTTCGGGGTCTTTTATTCCTCAAATTCACAATACATCTGTCACTTCAGTCCTGACTATTTCAACTGTCTGTGTAGCTTCTTTAGCGCCTGTTGTTGGTGTCGTCACTGCATCCTCAATTGTGCCCACTGTTGTTGGACCATCCCACAGTTCGCCAAATAGTGTCCCATCGACACCTACATCCGGAGTTGTCGATCCTACGCTCAGTGCCCCACCTTCTTCTAGTTCCATTCCAGTAGGGGGGGCATACGATCAATATTTGCAAGTTGTCTAGAATCCAGGCTCGCAAGGTCTTCTCCATTACTATGAGCCTGTAGGGCATCATCTTTATCTTGCCGGTCCCTTGCCATCTCAGCCTGCGATTGAGGTCTTGGTCCCGTTAGCTGTTGCTTTGGGTACCTCTGGTTACGGTGGTGGCCAAGTACCCCCTGCAAATCTTCAAGGACCACCTTATCAAGGTCAGCCGTATTACACGCAGCCTCCCTATGGGCAGCAGTATTACGGACAATCTTATCCAGGGCAACCCGGAGGCCCACAAGGGAAATCCTTCCAGAGATAACCTTCGGCCTATGGTGGTACATCTTTTACTTATCTCAGGAAACCCTCTGGAAATCTAGGACAACCTTATATGCAACAAGAACAACCTGGGGTCCAGTAGGGATACCCTTCTGGGAAACCCTCTCGAAATCCAGGACAACCTTATATGCAACAAGGGAAACCTGGGGTCCAGCAGGGATACCCTACTGGGTAGGGTGGTCAGCCTTATGTACAGCAAGGTCAACCCACTGCTCAGTGTGGTCAACCATCTGGGCAAGTTGGTCAACCTCAAATCCAATCAGGTCAACCAATTGTCTAGTCCACTCAGCCATCCGGTCCATCAGGACAGCTCTCAGTTGTGCAAGGAAAACCCACTACCTAGCAGGCTCAACCTTCTGGGAAAATGGGCCAAACTCAATCTCAACTAGGTCAACCTTCTGGCTAGGTGACTCAGCCCCAATCCTCTCAAGGACATCTCTCTGGGCTTGCTCAACTGAGCATGCAAAAGGTTGTTGCTTCTCAAGCTCCACCTGGTTTTCAGCCCCAGTCTGGGCTCCAGACCCAAGCTGGTCTTCAAATGCAGGGTGGATCTCAACTTCAACCTACTTATCAAACGCATCCTACCCCCTACGCTCAGTATGGGGCCCAACAACTTTATGGTTTCCAGCAATCCCAGGGGCAAGCTCAATTTTCCCCGTATCAAAATTATCAACAAATGCAGGTGAGTCCTTATTAGAATTAACAGCAACCATATGTTGCTCCTGCAGGCCAAGTTGGTAACCAATGGAATGCTGGGGGGCAGATCCAGGGTTAGCCGTCCAGTTATAGCTATAACCCATATGGACAAAATCCCTACGGACAAAACCCTTATGGGTCGGGTTCGTCTGGACAAAATCAATGGGGGCAACCAACGACTAGATGGAACCCTGGTGCTACCTCTTACCCGCGGCCGTAGATGTCCTTTAATCCTCAGTTACCCTTCTTAGCAACGTTGGAACTGCTGGATGTGTCCAAACTAACCAATGATCCTTTTCTTCATAATCCGTATTGGCCACCAGTTCCAACTAAGATTCCCGGTGATTTTCCCAAATTCGATGGAAAAGCTGGAGAAGACACCCAAGCCCACGTTATGACTTATCATCTATGGTGTTCGTCAAATTCGTGGCTTGACGATTCAATCCGGCTCCGCCTGTTTCAAAGGACCCTCACTAGCTCTACTGCTAAGTGGTATATTGAGCTAGCCCGCGGATCTTTTCAAGATTTTAACTCGTTGGCATTGGCATTTTTAACTCATTTTCAATTTCCGATTCGGTATGAGACGAGCACACATCTCCTCACTTCCCTTAAACAGGATACGCCCACGCACATCTCCGATCACATCCATGAGTGGAGACGGCATCGTCGTTTGATTAAGTTTTGGATTCCTGATCAGCTCCTGATCGATTGGTTTACGACCTCATTTGTCCCTCCAATCGTTTGGGACATCACTATGGGGGCATGTGTAACTGAAGAGTAGGCTATTGCACGTGCTCAGTACCTTGACTTGGTTTACTCCCAGTCTGGTACGCTATATGATTATTTGCCTGACGCCTCGAGGCCCGAAACTTCCAAAGCTCTGCCAAAGCCATCTGTTGATGGTGTCATTGGTTCTGTAAATCCTTCCTCTAAGAAATCTTCCGTGAACCCTGAGAAGAAAAAGTCGAATGCTTCGAATGAAAATACTTCTCAGGCCGTGTCTAATTATGGTAATACTTCTAAGGTTAACGTCGTCCAGTTCACCACGACAGATAAAGCCTCGAAAGGAAAAAAGAAGGGAAAAGGGAAAAATAAAGTTGATCAAACCAAATAGGATCCCCCTAAACCTCCACCCAAGGAAGGAACCAAACACAAGCCCAAGAATCTTTGTCTTATCTGTGATGAGGATCACTATACCAAAGACTGCCCCAAGTGGTCTGAAATTAGTCGCTTGTTGAAAGGTGCTCCTGGGACTCTTGCGGTGCTGAAAGAACCTTTCCCCTCGTAGCAAACGCAAATGGTGGCTGACCCATCCCAATCCTCCTCTCCCTTTGGTTCTCAAGTGTTCATGGCTGGGACGATCCTCGTTCACATTAGCACTCGAGCAAAAGAATATCCGTCGCCTGCTTGGAAAGAGCCTAAGGTCCCCTCTAGCACTCCTCCGTCCAGTTCTGGTCCACTCCATATTGAAAGACCTAGCACTAAGACGCCTAGTCGACCCCCTCCTAAAGGTGTACTCAGGAAATCTTCTTACAACCCTAGTGGTCGTGCTGCTTAGCACTACAGCATCGTTGAGGACTTAGCCCAGGCTCCATCAGCTATGTCCACTCTAGAAGTTCTCCAGAGCTACCCCTCCCAGAGGAAGTCCTTGCTATCGGCTATCGGTGGCATTGACTCGGCCGACTCGGATCTGATTACTTTTGATCTCGAAATCCATGTACCGAGACTGCCTCACCAAATTGCCTTCCTTATCCAGGTCATCTTCAATTCTAAAACGATTCATCGTACGGTCATTGATGAAGGCGCTTCAACTTGCATTATGTCTGTTGCTTCTTGGAAGGCTATTGGTTCTCTGACCTTGAGACAGTCTCCTACAACCTTGGAAGCCTTTGATGGGAGAGAGTCTCGCCCTTATGGTATACTCCAACATTTTCCTATTACTTTGGAAGTGAAAACTGTCAAAGTGGAAGTTGAAGTCGTTGATGCTAATATAAGTTACAACCTCCTTTTGGGCCGAAGCTGGACATATGCCATGCAAGCCGTGGCTTCATCTCTATTTCGTGTCATTCGTTTCCTTCATCAAGGGAAGATTGTCACAGTAGACCAGCTATGTTTCTTTGCCTCCTCTTTCGAAGGCAATGTGCCTTTTGTGGAGCATACCTCCATTCCATTAGAGAGCGTGGGAGTTGGGCTCTTTAAAGATCCTGCCCTCATGTGTGTCTTTTCACTCCCACCTCCGACCGTCGCTCCTATTAATATGATTTCCATTCAATCTGATCCGTGGATTCTCCCCCCGACTGATCAGGTAGAATCTTGGGGCGATGAGATGCCATTGAGTCCTGCCGAGCTCAACTACATCGAAATTGTTTCTGCATCGGCTCCCCCTCCTGAATCTTCTCCTTTGAGCAGAGCTCTTGACTCGTATGCTCATTCCCCTTGGCTTGGAGACTATGCTTCTTCAAATCCTTTAAAGGAAATATTTCCTTCTGATGAAGCCATTATCAAGACCATGTCTCTCGAGGAACCACCTTGGTCCAATCTCCACCATCATTCCTCGTTCCTCCTTTCCCACCAGGAAATGCTTGCCTATCTGAAGAGGTTTGCTCCTTGTCTCCCCTCACAACCCCTTCAAATACCCATCCAAGTTTATCAAGTGTCCTCTGAAGGGAACATGGGAAACATCAAGCAAACCCAGCCGATCGACATCTCTGTTAAACCAAGGATTGTCGAGCATATCCATGTTGGAGTAACTTGTACTCCTAAGGAGATTCGGCTCTATACTGGTATTTTTTGCGAATTTCGTGACGTGTTTGCTTGGTCTTACGAAGAAATGCCTGGCATTGACCCAAGTATTGTGGTGCATGAGATACCCATGTATCCGGGAGCTAAGCTTGTCCGACAGTGTTTACGCCCCGTGCACCCCCGAAAGGCTGCAGCCATTAAAGCGGAAGTTGAAAAGATTCTTAAGGCTGGTTTCCTCTACCCCATCCCCCTCACAGATTGGGTTTCCAATATTGTCCCTGTGAATAAAATGCAGGGCATCGTCAGGGTCTTTGTTGATTACCATGATATTAATCGAGCCCGTCCCAAGGATAACTACCCCACACCCTTGATTGACCAGCTCATTGATGAGTGTGTCGGAAGTGAAATGTATTCATTCATGGACGATTTTTCTGGTTATAACCAGATTAATATCGCGCCCACCGATCAGCACAAGATTGCCTTTATCTATCCGTGGGGCACTTTCACCTACAAAAAGCTTCCTTTCAGTTTGAAGAATGCCGGTGCTACCTTCCAATGCGTGATGTCTTATGGATTACATGATATTCGACACATCGTGCAACCTTACCTGGATGATCTACCTGCTCATTCAGCTAAACGCCAGGACCATCCCACCCACCTTCGCGAAATATTTCCCCGTTTGTTAGCGGGAATAGTGTCCATTCGAATGCTGCTATTCCCACTAAGATGGGTGGCTATCTTAGAAACAAACAAGTAAAGTCTACTTTCATTTTCCTTTATGAAAATAGACAAGAGGAGAACCAAGGAGACCAACCTTAGTCTTGCACTTGATT
>APFE030563042.1:259437-294871 GCA_000404065.3 Pinus taeda
ATGACTTTAACGAGCCGGAGAGGCCAATCACTCGGAAATCTTTTCATATTTTACGAGTCAGTTGAAAAGAGCTTAAAGAAGACTCATTTTTGAGGAACAAGTGATGGTTTCGGGTAACAGCTGATTCCAGGTAAGATTTGGAATTTTCCAATCACGACAGTGTCACAAGGCTGGCTAATAGGATCACTCTTCGCAGATGTTCCTTGAAGGGGTAAACAATCATATGGGGGTGAATGATCGGCTAAAAACGGAGTGGAGGTAATGATGAGAACACAACCAAGGCTCAAAAGCTGGCGATAAGGCATTCACAACGGTTATTTACCGGTTCATTTTTTAATGAGCTTAAACGCTGGAGGAAACATTTGCTCATGACTTACTTTTATTTTTTAATGAGCTTGTACTATGCGCTAAAACTGCTCGTGGAGGGTTTATTTTTTAACGAGCTTGAACCCTGCGGTAACATTGCTCGCCATTCGTATGATAAGAATGTCTCATTCAAGATGATATTTTGAAGGGGCTTACATCTTTCAAGCTTTGCCCCGAATCCTTTCTTTATGCAAGTTAGGAAACGACTAGCCTTACGGGTTTAAAGGGTTAGAGGTCCTAAAATTTTTAAAAATAAATAGTCGCTCTTCGCTTGCATGCAGAAAGGTTTGCATGCCCCCAGGTATAGGGAAAAATTTCCAGGTTACCATGAAAGTTCCATCTATGTAGCAGACAGAAAGCTTCCTTGGCGATGTCTACCAAACTAGACAAAGGGGAGTGGTGCGACTGCATGCCACTCAGCATAACCTTAACGAAGGTATATTATTCCAGCCTAATCCCATTTTCCTATGATGACAGGTGTGAGACTAGTCATATATCCTTGCGGAAACCCCCTCTATACCCAAGGTTTCCCTGCCGAAACAGATCAGGGTGCATGCCCCCTAGGTTTCAGTCACATCCTCCTGAATCACTCGCGCTCATCAAGTGGACGGACTGGATATCGATGAGACATTCCTTGCGTGAAGAGACCATTTAGGGATGGCATTTGACTATTTGCGATGTGTGAATCGGGAAATGAAATTTGGTCTACGAGCTTGACCATCCTGCCTTCGTGCGGAAAACACATTACTCTAAAGAGTGAGGAGACGATGGCTCCCATGCAATAAATATAGTCGTGTCCAAGGAGTAGATTATAATCTAATGGTCCTTGAACTACCATTACATTCATGTGAACAATTTTCCTTCTCAAAGTAATGGGCACATTTGGAAGGACCCCTAAAGGTCGACTGGTTCCTTTGTCGAAGCCTGTCAGATTTCTTATTTCAGGAAAAAGTGATGGCGAACCAAGCTCTTTCCAAGAAGTTGAGGAAAGGATACTCAAAGAAGCCCCTTCATCGATGATGGTACCAGCCATAACCATTTTGTAAGCTTGTACAATGATTCTGAATGGTACACTAGATGGTAAATGGGGTCTGCCTAGTAGATTCCAGTCGAAGGAAACGACTAGGTTGCTTGGTGGTGGGACCAAATAGACGGCCGGATATGACTCTGATGAACTTCCTTCCTATGATAAAGGAATGGGTGGACTGCCCCCAAGTTCATCGGAATCTTTGTTGATGAAAAGAATTTGAACGGTGTCGTTCTCTTTCTCTTCAGTGACGGTATCATTTGAAGATGAACACTCTGAAGGCAAGACCTGGTCAACTGCCGTCTCGACCTTTTGACTTTCATCTGGTATGGATTCAGAGGCTCCATTTTCAATGATAGATGCTTCGGCCGACCACAATGATGGGCTAGCCGTATTTTCAATCGGTGGAGGATTTGGAAAGAGTTTTTTATATCCAGGAGGAAGCCGTAGCGGTGAAACCAAACAATCATCGAAAACTCTTTTAGCCTTGTCAAGGAAGGGACAATGGTGGATGGCGTGATTACCTTCACACAACTTACAAGGAAATTTGGGATTCTTTTTCTGTCCATGTACTTCACTTTCACTGGTTGATGGTGTGCATTCAACATGATCGTCAGAGGTTGATGCCACCAGATTGTGCAAACGAGGATACCAGTCCCTTAAGATCCGAGGGATGCAGGGACAATGTTGGTGATAGTGGTCTCCATTGCAAATGACACAAGGAGATTTAGGCTTCGACAATGCGGTGTGATGATTTTCGCTAGATGACGCTTGGTTTCCCTCTTTCGATTTTGGTTCCTTTTTCTTCTTTTCTTTTTTCTCTTTCTGCTTCTTCTTCTTCTCAGTTACTTGATTTTTATCTTTATCGGCTTTATCAAGCGAAGAGGAAGGAGGAGAGGGACAATCAGACGAAGTAGAAGGTTGGGAGGCAACTCTAGTGTCATCTAGTTGTTGATTTGACTATTCAGGAATTATGGGATTCTGAACGACAGAGGTAGAGAAGAGCCAGATAGGAAAACCAATTGTCAACCCTGGAAGTGACAAAGTGGCCATATGGGGTGCACCAACATCTCCCCAAGAGGAGAAGGGACTAGGATTTCCTCCAAGTGGAAATCCTTGGTTTTTAGACTCCATTTTCTCAACCTAAATACCAATGGGGGAATTTGTGATGTTATTCCGATTAAAATAAATTTTAGACACTTTGACACAACTTGTTTTTTCAATTTTAAAGAGTCCAGAAAAAAAACAAAAGATGACTCTAGTCCCCTTCGATTTTTATTGAGCCTGAAGTGACAAGCGCTCAGAGGACCTTTTCCTTTAAGGAGCCTAAAAAGGAGAAAAATGGACTTCTCTTGAGATCTAGGCAGAGAGGATTACCAAACCAATCGCAAAACTGCATAATACTTTTTACGGTACGGCAGTCAATCTTCCTGAATGCTGTGTTCAGTGCATTGCGATCGATAGGGCAGCAGACACAACTTCCTAAGGATAAAGGAGGCAGCCTATTGTGGTCTCCCAATATATACTCGACGGTACGTGGGAACACAAGTCCGTACTGGCACTTTCCGTCTCAGAGTGGAGGAATCACCCAACCAACACTGAAAACAACAGTTACCAGACTTTACGACGCCGGAATACGTCTTTAGCTTAGACCTCTAAATGTTGTGTGTTAAGTTCCAAAGCGTTGTTAGATTCATTGAATTTATTTTAAGTTGATCTTGCTTAACAATTTTCCTTTCAGGTTCACAACGTAATGTGTATATAATTCCTAAAATGCAGTCTAAGATGATAAACAAACGTTTAATATTCTTTCAGCAATGAAAATCCTAGCTGCTAAAGGGAAGAAAGTTAAGAATCTTTTCTTCACAGAGCACACGCTAAATGCACAGTCCTAAATCAAGCCAAGCAATCAAAATGCAAATGCACATGCATGTATTTGTTTTCAGCCTTCTTAATGTATGAATGATGATAAGAAAGCTATGTGCAAATCTGAATTAATTTTAAAGCGACAATACTCAACAAATTTCTTTTCAAAATGGAGTGAAGGTAAGAGAGACACTTTGCGATTTTGAAATGAAAATTGCTTTTCGACACTTTAAAAATACTAATTCAAATCATATGCAATAGTAACTGTATAATCGACTATCAAGAACAATGGGATTGTCTTCTAAAACTGAAAACAACAGCTACGACACTTTCAGATCTAGAAACGACAGTTGGACTATGCTACTTTTTTGCAAAAGAGAACTGAAAATGACACACAATACATAAAAACACTTACAGTTCTTTGCACTAAGGAGGTGGAATAATGCAAGAGAAGGGGGTTTTCACAGAGATACACTGACTACAGACAACAAAACTCCTGAATAGGACTGAAAAAAGTGAGAAAAAACCACAGTCTGAAGGTAAAGTTAACCTTCCCTAACCATCGCAGCTGTTACACAGTGAAACCAGTACGCAACACACCTACTGCACTCGAGAAGTGAGATGCATACAGTCTGCCTTGAAGTCAGGGTGCAATGGTACTAGTGCGAGACTCATAGTTTGCAATTCAGTTCAGGGATTTAGGCCGAGTAAGTAATGTTCAGTGTATGTAAAACACAAGGGTGATCTAAAGAGGTTACTAGAGCCACCACTTAGGGCAATTAGATTGTTTGTAGATCAATTGTTTAATTCATAAACATAACTTGGAGATAGACTGAAGCAACATTGATCTACTTTGCATTTGTATAACAAATGCAGTTTGAAGGCTAGTTGGCTTGGCTTCAGGCTCCGTCTGTAAGTTTATAAAAGAAACAAAGATAGATAGGCTAACAAACAATCTAGTCACTTCTCAGTGGAGTCGCCATTTTGTTACCGGGAATAGTGTCCATTCGGATGCTGCTATTCCCACTAAGATGGGTGGTTATCTTAGAAACAAACAAGTAAAGTCTACTTCCTTTTTCCTTTATGAAAATAGACGAGAGGAGAACCAAGGAGACCAACCTTAGTCTTGTGCTTGATTTCCTCTCCTTCCTGATAGAGCTTTGTCGCTTCTGCTTTGTCTGCCCAGCTTCAAAGAGCACCTGTGGAATCACAACAACATACTACTATCGAAGAACAAAGATCTATATTCATAAATAACACAGGACCAGATGTATGTTAACCATATAAATGCATATATAAACAAGTACAAAAGAATATGGAGGAAAACTAGAATAGCTTTATTAAGATGAAAAGTAGCAAGAGGATTACAACCATATGTTCTAACCCAGCATCATCCTCTAGCTAGAAAGCCCTTATTCACCTCAAGAAAAGCTTAGATCACCCAACACTATGAATGTACACCAGAAAATCAACAACACTTCTCTATAAGATACAAAATTCCAGCCTCTAGATCTCTGTGATGAGGGATCCATATATAGATGATTATAGGGAGGTGAGTCATCTTCTGGGATCTTGATTAGTGTCCTCTCTATGATAGTTCCTGCTTCCACTTGGAGAATGATGATCTCTTACTCATCCCTGGTCGAAAACAGAGAGGCAAGTGTCAGAGGGGAAGCTTCTGGAAGATTCCATGATCTTCTACCTCGCATTTTGTCCCTGCCATTTGTTCATTCCCGACCACTGCACCCTATAGAGGAGCAATTTAGTATGCATCGCACCTTGTACATTGAGAAGGTGATATGAATCACACCCTCTGCACTAGGCTTTCAGTATGGTCAATTTTGACCATTTATGAGCAGTTTTCAGTGGAGAACTTTTGGGAGATGATGTAATTAGCTGACCTTGTTCCTTTAAATAGTGAAGCAACACTTTTAGGGACTTAGGAGCCCTCAGTTTATGGACATTTATGATTGGGGTTGAAGTGCCCAAAAATGTCTATAACACTGTTGTCAACACTACCGCATCCGGCTCAATCCACATAAGTGTGTCTTCTGCGTAGAGTCTGGCAGACTTCTCGGGTTCATCGTCTCCTGGGAGGGCATCTATTTGGATCCCCTTAAGGTCGAGGCCATCCTGAATCTTCCTCCCCCTGCTTCTTTGCAGCAATTGTGGAGCTTGCAGGGCAAAGCAAATTTTTTATGACGCTTCATTCCAAACTATGCCAAGGTGGCTAAAGGTTTCATGTGGTTATTAAAGTGGGACACCCCGTTTCTATGGGATACTGCTACTCAAGAGTCCTTTGAGCACCTCAAGGATCTCCTTGTTTATGATCCATTGTTGCGTCCTCCTAATTATCATCGTGACTACACTTTGTATTTGGCCGCTGCCGATACCACTATTGGCATGGTTCTCGTTCAAGATGATGACGATGACACTGAGCATGTCATTTATTATCTCAGCCACAATTTATTAGATACGAAATCTAGATACGCTCACGTCGAGAAGTTGGCATTGGCCACAGTTTGTGCCATCCAACGTTTCCGTCATTATATCTTATTGCGCACTACGATATTGGTTTCTGATTGCAACCCGATGACGTACATCCTGTCACGTCAGCTCCTGGGGGGCAAGTACTCGAAGTGGATTTTTATCCTGCAAGAGTTCGACTTGGAATTCACTACTGCCAAGTTCAAGAAATCCCTCATCTTTGTTGAATTGTTGTGCTCTTTGCCATCTCTTACCGCGCCCTCTCGGTTAGAGGACCATATTCCGGATGAAACCCTCTTCTTAATCAGCACACTCGATCCCTGGTACGGGGATATCATTGTCTATCTACAGACATCCTCTTTTTGTCCCGAGATATCAAAGGATGCTCGACGACAGATTTGCCATCAATCTCAGCCATATCGCATTATTGGGGACACCCTGTACCGTCTCGGCACTGACTCTATTCTCCACTGATGCTTAACACTCGAGGAAGCTAAGCGGGTTTTAAATGACTGTCATTCTGGCACCTGTGGTGGTCACATGTCTGGATATGCTACTTCTCAAAATATCCTTTGAGCTGATTACTTTTGGCCCTCCATATTTAAGGATTGCATTCTTGCCATCCGTTCTTGTCATAAGTGCCAAATCTACCAGCGGAAGATGCGTGCGCCCCCTGCTCCATTGCACCCTGTTGTTACTATCAGCCCTTTTGCAAAATGGGGCATTGATTATATGACCTGTAACCCTCGCTCGGCTGGGGGGCATGGGTATATCATCTTTGTCGTTGATTACTTCACAAAATGGGCCAAGGCGATGCCCACACTATCTGAAGATAGTCACACAACGATACAATTTTTGTTTAATCATGTCATCTCATGTTTTGGAGTCCCTCAGGCCATCGTCACTGATCACGAAAAGCATTTCCGTAATCATATGATGACTGAGCTTACAACCCAGTTAGGCTTGCGGCACGATAGCTCGACTCCATACTATCCTCAGGCCAATGGCCAAGTAGAAGCCGTCAAACAGGTTCTAGTTACGATGCTTTGATGAACCATTGGCATGCACAAGTCCAACTGGAACTTGATGTTGTTCTCTGCCTTGTGGGCCTACCGAACCTCTGTGAAGGATGCCACCGGTTTCACTCCCTTCCAATTGGTTTATGGACTGGAGGCTACCCTTCCCATCGAGTGCGAGATCCCTTCTTTAAAATTAGCCATCAAATTACTCCCCGACACTACTCCGGTAGAGGAATGCCTTCTTTACCTGGAGCAGCTACACAAGACTCGTCGACTAGCCTCTCTAGCTATCGAAGCACAGAAAGAAGCGAGTGAAAACTCACTTCGATCATACTGTTCATCCTCGTTCTTTTTTTGAGGGAGATTTAGTCCTGCTCTACGATCAAGCCAATGATAAGTTGGGGGTAGGCAAATTCGAGCCCATGTGGCATGGGCCTTATATTGTAAAGCAAGTTTTGCAAAAAGGAGCCTATGAGCTGATTGACTATGAAGGGAACCCTCTGGATAAGCCCCGAAATGGGCTTTACTTGAAAAAATGTTATGTGTGAATTCCAGGCACTTTGATTTGTAATACGTGTGTTTTAGCAGGTGTGTTGTGTGTGTGTGTTTTCATGTTTTTGGCTTGGTGTGTCGGCGTGATTATCGCTTATTGTATCCTTTTTCTTCTTGTGCAGATGTCTGGTGTGCCTTATGTTGGTTTCGCCGATGGTACCTCCCGTAGTACACGCAACCTATCTTCTGCGGCATGGGTGATCTACAATCCTCATGGTGAGCTAGTAAACCTTCAAGGTATTTGTCTAGGTTGTACCACGAACAATGTGGCTGAGTATAGTGCAGTTATTGAGTTACTAGCTGAGGCGATCAATCTCGGTATTCGAACATTGGTGGTGAACATGGATTTTCAGCTTGTCGTCCACCAGATCAATAAGCATTATTCCATCAGAGACCATCGGATTCTAAGGCTATATCTACGTGTTAAATTGTTGGAAAGGAATTTTGATTTCATCACATATCAACACATTCCAAGACAATTAAATACGTTAACTGATGCATTAGCCAATTATGTATTAGATAGACATTTGCATAACATGTAATCAAAGCAACAAATAGAAGCATAAAAAACACAATCAACCATAGGAATATATATATATATATATATATATATATATAGTATATATATATATATATATATATATATATATATATATAATATATATATATATATATATATATATATATATATATATATATATATATATACTATATATAATATATATATATATATAATATATATTATATATATATATATATATATATATATATATTGTGTGGCGCACCAAGGCGCTCAAAAATAAGTGTTTATGTTCAAGTAGAGTCTGTGCTTCTGAGACACATGTCTCTCAAAAGAATCATCAACAAAAATAGACCTAGGCATCTAATTTGGTGGGTTGTGCTCCCTATAGCACAACGCCGCCCGTGCCACTCGCCTCAACAGGCAATGTTCCCTGGGTCTCACCCCAACTGTATGGATCTGCAGTGCTACGGGGACCTCCTCGACCCCCTGGTAGTTAGGGATCCCCACCATCAGTCCCTCAAGGTTTTTGGCCATCGTATCCACCTCGTCATCCGCCGGGGGAGCCATGGCTAGTGCTGCAATGCCTTGTGCATCCCTCCGTGCCTCCGGAGCCAACCCAGCGGGTCTCACTGGTCCTACATCTGCATTTCCACAGTGTTCATCATTAGGGCATATACATGAAAAAATCGAAAAACATCATAAAATGCAAAAAATGTGTGATCAAGTGTCTTACCACCATCATTCCACTGCTCGCCATCGGGCAACTGCATGTCGGGATCTCCGCGAAAGTCCATGCCAGCATACGGCCAATCCTCGACAAAGATCACCTGGCGCTCCAACCACTCTCGAAATAGTATCCCCCACTATACTGGTTGCCCACCACCTCCTCGTGGCATGACATGCACGCACCGTGTAGCTCTGGTCTCACGTGGTCTGGGTGCGTCTAAATCCATATCCTGAAGCTGTAGTTTCGGCAACCACTCCAGCATGAGTGGGACTAAGATGGATCCGTAGCGAAACTGCTTCATATCCCCTCAACGACATCTAGTAAGCTACCTTTTCATGTTTGCCATCACCGTGTCTGCCCAGTTAAACATCATTCGGTTGAGACATTCGAGAGCCAGTTGGAGATGGGTCTTTGAAGCCTCATGTTGGGCTTGGGAGCCCACTGCCGGTGTCACCATGAATAACATGGCTCAAAGAATCACGTTTTTCACTGTCGGGATTGCCACCTTCCCACTCTTCATTTTTCGTGCCCCTGGGCACACCCGATCCATAAGGGTCTCTAATGATTCTTCCCCGGGACGTTAGCCCTCCAAGATCGGCCTCACACCCCTACGGGATAGCCTGGTCAAAAAATAAATATCTGTGGCATCAAATTCAATCTCCCGGCCTCGGATAATGAATCTCTCATCTGTAGGATTCCAGGCCTGGACCAATAGCTCCAGCAAATCGGGCTGTGACCGGAGGTGAGGAGTAAGGAAGAATTTGAGTAACCCGCATGTCCGTAATGTGTTTCGGCACCCCACATCGGCGAAAGCTTGGATATCATTGTCATCGTGCTTTCGTTCTTGCCAAACAAACGCCATTATAGCCTACATGATGAAGAAATTCTATTATCACCCTCGTTGCAAAGATCTAAACGTTGCTTTTATAAAAAAAATTAGCCGCGCAACATCATCATGGTTGTTCCTAAAACAGACGCGATGACCATGGCGCGCTAATGTTAATTTCTCCCAATCATCACAGAAGTAAATCACTTTTCCGTGATGATCGAGTCGTGGTCTGTGTCAATTTTTATGTATCATCGCGGACCCGAAGGCAAAACCCGCGATGACCGAGAGCGGAATTTGTTTTGAAAAAACTGCCTAAACTCACACATCCCATGGTCAAATGCAACAAAAAAGACATTGAATTAAAGTGTAAGATGAAATCTATCTACCTAGAAGAAGTTTCGGGATAAACGGTGGATGAACGGGCCGGAATGAGCTCACCAACTTCGGTGCTCCAAAACAATCTATCGTGCATAAACAGTGAGAATGGTAAAAAATCAATGGTAAAACCCCTTTTTATAGTAATTTTTGGAAAATACAATGTTATATTTGATAAATGTGGGTTTTTTTCTCTTCTTTACCATATGTTTAAATTAAAATATGATTTTTATAAGCTATGTTGTTTATTTTATATCGAATGGGTTTTACATGTGACGTGTTTTATACAGATCTACAGGTGATGGAGTTCCAATTGATCCATGAAGTCGTCTTTAAGCCCTTTTCTGACTCAAAACATGAAAAGATAGCCGAGTTACCCTTCTCGACTCGTTAAAAGTAAACAAGAGGCGGTCTCCTTTAAGCTCTTTTCTGACCGTTTAAATGAGAAATGATTGCTGAGCCTTTGTCGTTTCAGGCTTGTTAATGGTTACGAAAAGATGTGATTTCGGTCGCTTTTTTACTTTTTCAGATCGAAGTCACTAATTATGAAAAGTACTCCTCGATTGTAATGGTCAAGCGGTTCTTTCAAGTATTGTTTTATACTTTTTCGGGCTCGAGAGACACAACTTTACGAAAAAGGATCCCTCTGGAGTTTTATTTTCCGTGTCTTTTCCAAACTCCTTAAACATTAAAAAGACTCCAAGTTTTTCCTATTTCGGACTCGTTAAACCCTAATGACATTGGACTTGTCACCATGATGAGACTTGATCTTCTCCTCCCTAGGTCTCGTTAAACTATTACTAGGTTGGATTCAATAACAGGTTTTTCGTCGATTGTCTATGGTAGCGAGTCACTCTTGAACATCGACACTTCTGCTTCTTGTCGGGTTGGGACATCCATACATCGTCATTTGGCCTTCCGTGGGTTTGGGTTTTCATTCCATCTGATTCATGTCATTGCCATCAAGCCTCTGATCCTTTGGTACCTAAATGCTGCCACCCTTCGGAGTCGTGTCGCTGACATGTTCAAGAGTATAATCCTTCTACAGTTTACACCTCTGTCTCCTCCTCTGTTACGTTGTTCTACAATCTACTACTTGTTCCTTATCTCGTTTTGTTGATGGGGGAAACATTATGGCCCTCCAGCGACGGGTCGTCTCCTGTCGACATCATCTCATTATCCAGGAGATTGACCTAGAGATCCCCTTTTGGTACCTTGGAGCTTGCATGCCTCAATGACAAGTTCTTTGCACCTGGCGGTCGATTTGCATCATTGGTCATCAATCGGGTGATTCCACGAGTGTTCAACTTTAGCTCATTATTCGCACTTCGTGGATTGTACTGGACAGTACCTTGAGAGCCATTGTCATCATTGATGGTTTCTCTCGCGCTTGTTAACAATTTCCATCACTGACTCGTAATCAAGTGACTTTCTCTCATGCTCGACTTCGACACCTCCATTCACATGATAGAATTTGTGTATGGTCGGTTGGGTTCAAGACGCCAAACTTAGATTACACATGTTTGGGCTGCGTGGATTGGTTCGTGATTACATGACTCATTGATGGATGGCTGTGACCATACCTGAGTCTTCATGGATGGATGCAACCATACCTTTATCATTATCATGGTTTCATTAGTTGGGTGGCTGCGTCCATACCACAGACCTATGTCGTATGTCTTTTGGATGGTTTCGTCCATGCCTAGAATACATGTACTTCAGAGATATCAGTTCGACTTGCGCACGGCTCCTTCCAGATGGTGTTCCAGCTCAGTTTTTTTGTAAAGCATTTCACCCCTCCCACTCTCTTGGGCTTCATACTTTAGGGGGCATCTGTTACACAGTAATTTATCACTGCTTTCACTCTCGGTCTTCTCACTGTGTCATGTGTCCAAGTAAAACATGCTTATGATAGACAAATGCTTCCCTGTGATCCCAATTGACCCACTTTTGCAAAGTCATTTGCCTCATTATGTTTGTTTCCTTAATAAATGCGCTGATAAGCGCTCATGAATAGGCAGACCATACTGCCAACGCAGAAGTACACGTGATTCCCACGATGGCTCGATTTTATGCATCAGCGCAGGTCCATGTGGTCCCTTTAGCGATGATTTGACTATCTACACTGATCACTTGCGATGTCAGTGCTGAAGATCAGTTATGTGCCTGCGATGATCCAGATTGGTCGAATTGTTCCAACAGCCGGCCTTCTAGATGACTCCAAACCTGGTTGTGGCCTTGTTTATGTCGCCCTTCCTTCCCTAGTGTTGCAGTTCCATCAATTGTGCTACCTTCCTTGGTGATAAGCTATCCATTCCAGCTTTCATGGAGACTCCTTCTCCTATTTAAACTCTCACGATTGTTATGCATGGCTAGTTGGACAGTCTGGTAGTTGGCTAGTTGAGCAGTGTTGTGAGTGCTTTGTGGGTTTGCTAGATAGCTGGTGTGAGTGTGATAAGTGTGGAATTGTTGATAGTTTGTGGAAGGTTGTAAGGTACCCTTGATCTTGTGTGAAGCTTGTGAGTGAGAGAGCTCTTGTATGTTGGGAGATCCATCTTCAAAGAGTGAATGCTTGAAGAACATGCTAGCTGGACTCTTCTCTGAGAAGGCTTGTGACGTCAAGACTTTGGTTGTAAGATGACTCTTATTTCATTTTTAATGCAATCAATGATGTTTTCCTATGTCTTGTATGTAATGTACTTGATAGCTCATGACTTCTTGACTTTGTGAGTAAATTGTTCATTGTTGTATCCGGTTACGTGCTTTGTTGCATTTCCTTTGCTTTGGTCCAGGTTGATCACTCGTTGAGGAGAAGGAAGCGGAAGCTGGAGCAGCGCAATGGAACTCCATCAACCACCGGTTGAGGTAGGCCTCTAACTTGAACTGTTTAAGGAAATTTATTGTTGATTTGTCCTTGTTTGTGACTAGACCCACTCTAGGGCTAGAGGGGTTGCCTCTGTCTGCAGAGGGAACACTTTCCTGCATCACATGGTGCCATAATTTGCACCTAGTATTGCACCTCCCTTTCCACCCATTTTTGCTTCTAATTTTGCATCCATGATTACATCCATATACATCTAGGTTTTCATCAAATTTTACTTCTATTTTTGCATCCCTTTTTGTATCCACTTTTGTGTCAAGATTTGCATTAAGTTGTGTCTCAAATTACAACTACTTTTGCATCGACTTTTGTTGCAGGAAATTTTGCATCCTATTTTGCATACATTGTTGTACCCATGTTTACATCCACTTTTGCTTCCCTTTTTGCATCTTCATTTTCTTATTTTTTTGCATCTATCATTACATCCACTTTTGTTGTGACACAATGTGTGCCATGTTTTGTACTCACTGTTGTACCCATGTTTGCTTCCAATTTTGCATCCATCTTCACATCCTCTTTTGCATCAAATATTGCGTCTATTTTTCCATTCACTTTTTTGTTGGGTTTTGCATCTCATCTTGTATCTTATTTTTCATCTACTTCCATTGTATCCATATTTTGCATCCAATTTTGTTTCCCATATTGCACCCATGTTTGCATCCACTTTTACATCCCTTATTGTATCTTGTCTTGCATCAAAGTTTGCATCTTTTTGTTGTTTTTTATTACATCCACTTTTGTTGTGCCACAGTTTGTGCCATATCTTGTGCCTATAGTTGCAACCCACGTTTTCTTCCACTTTTGCATCCATATTTGCATCCTCTTTTGTGTCCAAGTTTGCATCAAATATTGTTTATGTTTTTTGCATCACATTTTAAATCTACTTTTACATCCACTTCTGATGCGTCCAATTTTGCATCTACTATTGCACCGATGTTTACAACCCTTTTTTCATCCAATTTTGACTCATCTTTGCATCCAATTTTGTGTCATTTTTTTTTGTTCGTTGTTGTATCCACATTTGTTTCACCACAATTCATGCTAAGTTTTATGCCTACTATTGCACCCATGGTTTCTTCCACTTTTGCATCCATGTTTGCATCCTATTTTGTGTCCAAGTTCACATCAACTATTGCATCTACTTTTTCATCCACTTTTGGGTCCAATTTTCTATCTTGTTTTGCATCTACTTATGTTGTGTCCATTCTTCATCCAATTTAACGTCTATTGCTGCCCCCTTTTTTTTGTTCACTTTTGCATCCCTTTTCCAATAGTCATCATATTTTTTGCATTGATGATATTCCTTATGACATTGAAAATTATGAACAATTGGTGACAATGTCAATAATTATGATGATGATGATAATGAAGATGATGACAATGACATGAATTGTGAATATGATGATAAATATGATGGGGGTTACAATGACAATGATGATGACGATGCTCATGACCTTAGCCAATCTTCCCAATTTTAAAATTTTTCATGGGCTTAATCATAATCATTATCTTTGGCATCAGCTTCCAAGTCATCATCAGTTTATCATCATTATCATTATTTTCATCTTGGTCGTCATCAACAACAATAATGGCATGAATGGTGATTATGATGTTGATGACACTAATGACAACAATGATAATTGAAATTACATTAATTATGATGATGGAGATGATGAAAAATATAATGATGATGATAATGGTAGTGATGATGATGATCATCGACCATCTCTCAAAAATAGAGTTGTTATTTCTCTTGCATATATCATGTGTCCTAACAACCCTTTTCTAGCACTTGTAACATTTTTTGGGTTGATGATATTTCTTATGACACCTATAATTATGAACAATCGACGTCAATGTCCATAATCATGATGATGATGATGATGACATGAATGGTGATTATGATGATAATGAAATGATGAAAATAATGATGACGATGATGGTGGTGGTGATGAAGATAATGAAGACGATGGAAATGATTATGATCATGACAATGACCTTACAGTCATGGATTCATGAACTTACTATTTTCAAGATCATTTTCTGCATATGTATTACTATCAAACCTTTAATTTTTTTGTCTCTCTTGGAATATTTTCGTCTTCTAAATAATATCTACTAGATTTTCCATATACATGAGATAGAGTTAGAGGGTCACCTCATCAGTAGATGCCCCATTTATTATGAGATTCAATGGGTGTTTTATTGTCTTTATCAAGATTTGGAAGGATCATTTTTTACTCTCTTTCAATACATGTCTAACTCTATTTATGTGGGAGGTCCTTGGATTTAGATATTTATATAAGGCCGTATGTGGCCTCCCCCTTTTCAAATCTTCCAAGGGGATCCCCTCCTTCCATGTTTTCTTTCCTACATAGGGAAAAAATTGAAAAACCAAGATTTAAACTTCTTAAGCTATAAAATTGGTGATGCCTCATACCTCTCCTTGACTCCCTCAATAGGACATCTTTCTTTAGAGAAACTATTGAGGATTTCCCATCATAGGTTGCAAGTTGGATGTCATAGGACCTATTACCCTCCTTCATGTTGAGAAACCAAATGTTATAAGAAAATGATTGATTTATCTTAATTTGATAATTACTTGTGAATTCTTTTTAGCTTCTTATTACTTAGGTTGTCTTCTTCATCAAGTAATTACACAAAAATGCAAAACATAAATATCACAAGGAAATAAAGAAAACCAATAATTAGGCTCCGATCCAGGGAAAACCCCCATAAGAGGGGAAACCAAAAATACTTCTCTTATGAAATTAGATCAAAATGAGATATACAAGACCCAAGACCAAGACCAATATTTCCACATATATCCAAGTCAACCATACTCCAAGTCTCCTCCAACCAAGTCAAAGTCAACGAAATTCAAAGTTGATTAAACACTTTAAAATAAGGTTAGATCACAAAAATTTTGGACCTGTAGTGAAGGACAAAGTTTAGAACTGTAATTTTTGTAGAGAAGCTACAGAATATTCACACATGTGTGCAGAAATAGGCTGAAAAAGTCATAGTTTATCTACCCTTTAATTCTAGTTGTCTTTTATTCTTATTTGGAAAAAGAAATGATGTTTTGTGATGATAAGTGATTGGTATTCCAAGTGATCGAGTTGAATGATATATATACCTATCCAAGAGGGTCGAATAGCTACCTCGCAGGCTGACTTGTTCCAGGAGGTCAGACTTGGTCTTATGTTGATTCTTTGACTCAAAACAATTTTTTTTTTTTTTTCTTTCAAAATTCTAAATGGGACTTGACTCAAAATAATTTCTTTTTGACTCTATAAGCATGAAGAACATGCTTTTTCCAAAATGAAATAATAATAATGAATATAATAATAATTATTAATGATAAAAATTACATTTTATTGCATTATGAACACTGAGACTAGCTACATTTTCCAACACTCCCTCTAAACTAGGGAGGTACTCATAATGAGAGGAAAAAGTACTCTCAAGTTGAAATATTCATATAAGAATGGATATGGATTGATAAGAATCAAAGATGATTTACATCATCATAGCCAACATTGTCAAAATAGCAAGGCCTTGACTAACAAGTTTTATCTCTCTATTAGATCAGAGCACAAAGTTGAGAGGCATAAATTTGGACACCAATGCCTCTCTAGGCACTTACCCCACCAGGTATGTCCTCACATGATAATTTCCTAATCAAATGTCATAATATTTTACACTAGGAAATGTCTATTCTCTTGAGTATTCTTATCTTGGATTAATGTATTTGATTTATGGTGGTTAGTCCTAGTCAAAGTACAAATTCGCAAAGAATATTGGTCCCAGATATTTATCCAATTCACCATTCTCCCTACTGGTGTCTTTACTACACTTATGACTATTAGTCCTGGCCATAGTACATGACACATGGATAATATGGTTTCCACCCTCACTCCCTCTCAACCAGGGAGGAGACATCCACAAACATAAGATTTTCTCAAGAATACCCATCATTTTCATAGAGAATAACATCATTAATTTGTTTTCATCACATGATGCCTTTATGATTAAGCCTTCATAGATTTTTGGCAAAATATTTCCCCTTTTTTCCTTTGTGATGAAAGAAAATCAAAAAGTGAAAGCCAAAATTATTAAAGATACACTAGAATGATCGATCTAAGTCTAAACTCTAAGGTTGAAGTGAAAATTCATGTAAATGTTATATCTATGAGTTGTGCCAAATTAATGAAAACCTCATTCCCTAAGTCCCATATATAAGAAAAATAAAAATAAAGAAAAATTCCACTCTCTAACTTATTAACATTGACTTTTCTAACATTTATTTACATATTTTGTTATATTGTGCTTAGTGAGAAGGGTGAAGGTGATTTACTATGTCATGTGGCCTAATATGTGTTAAATACAGGAACTGGAGTAGTTTTTGGTCGACTTAAGTGCAGGAACTTGGAGTGGGCAAGCAAGAGAGATTTTAGGAGATTGGTCTCCCTCCTTAACTCCTCAAATAATTCAAAGATTCTCCACCATATCTCATCAGCCAAGCAAGTTGAGTCCATTGGAAACCAAGCTAGTGACAGTTAAGGAAGATTCATTCTCGAGATAGGGAGCCAAGTCTCCCTATTTTCTAGGGAGTTGTTGGGAGCTCCAGTTTTGTATAAATAAGAGAGCCAACAGACTCATTAGGATTTTATTTTTTGTTGTAGCCAAGAGGAAATTTGAGCTAAAACATTGTTATTGTTAATGTTATGTTGTATTTGACATTTTGATGATAATGAGAAATTCGACCTTGATCCATCACTGAGTTTACTCAGAGGGTTGAAGCTCTTGGGTTAGGGCCCAACCCTAGTAGTATAAGTTCCTCTTTGTGTATCTATATTCTTAGATTAAAATGATAGTTAGGTGTTGAAATTTATTTATGTTTTGTTTAGCTTAACAAGTATTTGAATTATTGATTAACCTTCTTTCCATTAGTTTGAAGAGGTAGATCAGTGATGCAGATTAGTGAAGGAAATTACTATAGAAACTATTGTGACAATTGCCTCTATCCCATCTCCCTCATGAGATCATGATTAGAGGTCCATACTCTCACAACCCCAAAAATAGAGTTTGTGTTTTGATTATTGCATAGATTATGTTTATTTCTTAGCTAGATCATTGTTTATGATTTCTTAGAAGAACCTATATTTGTTATCTTGTCTCCTTAAGTTTTTTGTAGCTCAAAGAGAATTCCATTTCATAGATCTAGTCCTTATTAGTAAATATATCAGCTTCCTCAAATTCAATTCATCTTTTCCATGTAGACATGTAGTGATGCATAAATGAAAAGAGAAATAGGTTTTGTTGCAGGGGTTATTGATCTGTAGGAAGAGGATCATCCAACCAACTTCACCTAAGTATTATCCACCTTCTGCCAAGGCATACTAGCCCATAGTTTGAACCTCTATTTTATAGCCACCTTGAGCAACCACCTTAGGCGAATCCAACCTCCTTGGAGTGTTGGGCTTAGTCTTGGGCAATGTGCACCTTCCCTACACCTTCTATCATTGTCATACATCTCTCCATCACCTCATATCACTTTTCTTTCCCTCCTAAGCCCTTCATCTAACATTATGTAGCAAACTAAGACATCCTATAGCAGATTAGGACATCCTGTAGTAGCCTATTTGACCCTGTTTTGACTAAAGATGGTAGCATAAGAGTAAGTTAGACCCTCATATTGGATTCCATGCCTATCAGTGCAACCTAAGATCAAATTTCCCATACCTTTCACCCTACAAGATCAGACTAAATAGCATAACATTTTTATTTCTGGATTTATCAATTAAAAGACTTTTTTTCTACAAATGTAAAATGAGATAGTTAGTGCATGCATATATGAATCATAAAATTATAGAACAAATTTCCATGTCCAAACAATCCAAATATCTAGATGATAAATTGCAAGGTTACCCTAGTTCTTTTTTGCAAGTAATTTATATCATTTCCTAGCTTCATGATTTATGGCATTTCATAGCATTTACGATTCAATAACTTTCATTTCCTAAATAGACAATCATTTACTTTCCTACATAAGAACTAGATTTACATCCACTGTCAGTAGTCAGACTCCTTCTGATAAATAGAAGACTACTCTGGAACCCTAGTGGTCTACTGCCCTAGTTGAGAAGTGACATGAGTATAATGTTGCATCTATTGTGCATATAGCCCTATCACCTCCAAATTTTTACGAAACCCCAGGTTGATAAAGTAAAGTTGGTAGCCCTAGGACTTGTAGCATCCTTGTTACAATACTGAGGCTCATCAAATGTGACTAAAAAAACATGTTTCAAGATTTAAATGCTTGGACAATGCCACTTCATGACTCCTATATTTCCTTAACCCGAGACAAAATGGTGAACTTGATGGCCGAAAGGGAAATTGACCAATGAAAGTCTCAAAAAGAGGTGAATTTTGACTTTATCAGATACAAGTTAATGTACTAAAAAAAATATCCAAAACAATTTCATCAAGCAATGGATCATTTCATTATAAAATACAATCTATAAACATTTTGGGAACTTTTTTCTAAACCATCCTCAAAACCAACATATTTAATATTAATATTTAACAATAATATGGAAAATAACACATTTTCATCAATTAAATAACATTTTATCAAGCCTAAGAAATTTCACTAACAAAAAACTAAAAAGCATGCAACTAATGGGAGTGACCACTCAAGGCCACCATAAGACGATTAATCTATTAAGACCAAGATTAATGGGGACAAAGATCTACAAAGGACAAAAGCAAACCTATTTTAACTTTATTGTTTTATTAGGTGCAAGTTGAACATCTCAAGATATAATGAAGAGCATAATTAATTTTATTTCATTAAGAAAGCCCAAGCACATTCTATAACTTAGCAAGGAAGAGATATATAATACCCATCTCAGCGACCTAACACATGGAATTAAATTACTATTTTATATATAATTTAAACTTGTATCATAAAATCACAAATTCAGCATAAGTGGAATGTTTAAAATCCATTTTTATAAAAACAAAATATAATTTTTGTTTATATATATATTATATATTATATATATATAATTATATATATATATATTATATATATTATATATATTATATATATATATATATATATATATATATATATTATATATATATTATATATATATTATATATATATTACCAAAACTAAATATTTTTCTTAGAAATTAAAAAAAAATACTAAAACTAAACATATACTAAAAATAAAAAGTAAACTAAAACACAAGCAAATATTCTTTTTTAATTAAAAATATTTTTTAGAATTTTTTTAAATACTTCCCTTCATTCTAAGAAGCAAAAATAATAATAGATATAAGGATGGACAAAAAATCTTCCTTTCCGTGGTAAGTGCTTCCTACCATTCATTCCACTCACTCAAGCTATTTCATAAAACAAAGATAAGTGTTATTTCACACTCTTTTGGCAAAGCCTATTGAGCTTCGCCTATGATAGATCTATTCCATGATGGAGTCCTTGTTATATTGATCAAGGCTTGATTCCTTGGAGAATAATTAGAGCAAAGAAAACATGAGCACTCTTATTTCAAGTTCAATGCCCCTGATGGTGGAAACAAGGCAAGGGAGGGGTTGCTATCGTGGTCATAACTCCAAGTTCATTGCCTCTGATGGTGGATGAGGCAAGGGAGGGTTCGTGGTCATGGTCGTGGAGTTTTCTCTATTACATTATATTAGGGATTTCAAAGCAATTTGAATGGAATCATTGTCGTCACTAGGTATAATGGATTTAGTGTACTAATGGATAAAATGAAGTAATTATTTTTGAGCATTTGTTCTTGAACGAACATTAGGATCCATTTTATCATAGAGAAAATTACATGCATTAAAAACAACTCAATATTTCATGTGACATTCATATTGTATGCAACTTATTTTTCATTAAAAACAATTTACTTTTTCATGCGACATTCTTTTTTTGTTAAAATTTCTTCTATTTCTAATCCAAATTACAATTGTAATTTAAAATAAAGCTTCCAGTAACTCTTAGTTTACCAATCGTGCATGAACATCATAAGAAACATTCACAATATGATATGAAGAACAAATGGGTATCTACTTAATATGCATTAAAAAATGCTTCTACTACTTTATGTGAATTACAAGTGTAATCTTAGTTGGATATCCAATATATCTTAAACCATATTTTCATTTTATTTTTTAGTAATATTAAATGTTATTATATCCTACCTAATTTTATGGTTAAAATTCTAACAAAAATATGCATTATGCTATAAAATTAGTACTAACATGTAATATTGATCTTTTTTTGAGAACACTATAGGTAATGACCACAAAGATGATGATACAAACTATTTTTAGATTACATCATATATCAGAGACAATTATGATGAGGATGGAAATGGATTTGGTGATGATTATGTGGATGAGATTATCAGGATGGTCAAGATGATGATCATGTAAATGATCATGAGGACAATCTTGACTATTGTTTTCGTGGTGCTAGCTAACCATGTGTTATTTTTTATATTTAGTTGGGATGTCTTAATATGGTAATCATACATTTGAATTTTAGTTGAGTCGAATAATGATGATGATACTATCAGTACTATCTTGTTAACTTATGAATATATTGAATATTGTTTACATTTTTTTATGAATAATTAGTGTGTATGATGAGATTCCTATTTTTTTTATGGATGTTGTGAATTTACCTTAGAATAATGATATCTATGAAACATTTTGATTTGGTATTCATACATTGACTTTTAGTTTATTTGATTAAATATGATGATGATATTATCATTTTTATCTTGTCATTTTATGTATATATTGAAATTATCAACATTATTTTGATGGAGAATTATTATGTATGATTATATTACTATATTTTGATGGATGTTATGAATTTACCTTAGAATAATGGTGTTCACAAGAGATTTTGATCTTATAATCACACATTTGAATCTTAGTTGATTTGATTAAAGATGATGAGGATATTACTATTTTTGGATGCAATGTTGTTAATTTACCTTGGAATAATGATATCTACGATAATTGTTGATTTAGTAGTCATATATGTATATTGAAATGTCAATGATTTTTTGATGGAGAATTGTTATATATGAGAATATTGTTATCTTTTTTATGAAAGTTTTCAATTACCCTTCAATTTGTTTACAAATATTAAGTTATCAATTTGAATTGTGATATCTTCTTAAATGTGTTATACATGAAAATACCTCCTCATTATCTTGGATGATAATACTATGTTGTTGGTTGAAATACCTCTTTCTACTAGACTATATAAGACTATAATACAAGTTATGTACCATGAGGACCACATTATCCTAGTCTAACAAGTTGTCCCCTTCATCTAACTTTTGTTACCAAAATTTTCGCACAGTCACGAGGACAAAACCTCGAGATAACTAGAATTTGACACTCTTGTTCACTTTTAGAAACTCATATGGTGGAATGTGATCTTTTTATCCTCATATTTCGCTTTTTTCTAAAAATGAAAAGCATACAAAAGTGGGAAAGAATCATCAATCATGGGGAAGATTTTTCCTAAGCACAAAAGCATCTAAAAAGTGGAAAAAGCCATTTTTATATGAGGAAACATTAGTCACCCAAAATATTTTGCCCAAATTGAACTAATGAGGAATTTGGGAAATATTCATAGCCTTCACTTTCCTATATATTGGAGGCCAACCCATTGAGAAAAGGATGGGAACTCTTGTATTTTCACGCTGTTGAGATCTATCTTGAGAGGGAGAGTTTTGGAGCTAGGAGTTGGAGGAGGTGCTATTGTAACTACATCTAATGGTTGTAACTTTCCTCCAACTCCTTTATTAATATAGATTGGTTGTTCTACCTTCCATATGTTTTTATTCATTCTTTACTTCTTCTATTTAACTAATGAATGTATGGGATTTTGGTTTATATTTATTCAGTAATATTTATATGTTTCTAATAGTTTCAATTATCAAGATATTATGCTATGAAGGTTGATTTGTTCTCTCTCTTATGTGTAGGACCAAGCTTTGGAGCTTGCTAGGAGCACTTCCTAGCTACACTAAAAACTCCAACAAGACCTACATGCGAGGACTCACAAGAAGTCATTCTCTTTTTAATCTCTACTCTACATATTGATTTACTAAGAATCTCAAGCCTTAGAACAACCTTTCTCTTACTTGGTATCTCATAGGTTTCCTGGATAAACTGAGAGGGTTTTATGTTCATCTAAATTTGCATTAAATCCTACAGCAAAATGATATTTAGAAACTGCAATATATTTCACTATATAAATGAAATTAGTAAAATGAACCCATAAAGGGGGGTCATAAATAGAAATAAAAGTAAAACTCTAAACAAGAAGCCAAAAGTGAATGTAACCATGGATGCAAATTTGGGAGTAGAATTGGATGTTAAACTAGCTATCAAATCAAGATGCAAACAATGACAAAAAAAGGGTTTTAAAGTAGAATTAAAATAGGGTGCAACACTAAACATAAAGAAGGGAACAAAATAGGGCATACAAAAGGATACCAAATTGGGCACAAATAAGGATGAAAAAATGGACACCAAAATTAGGATGCAAAGAATGGTGTAAAATTAGGATGAAAATTGGGTGAAAAAGGTATGTAAGAAAAGACACAAAACAATATGCAAAATGGGACTAAAAAATGGTGAAACCAAGGATGCCAAAAATGATGCATAACTAGATGAAAATTCAAACTAAAATCTAGGTGAAAAATGAGTTGCAAATTTGGACACAAAGTGTGGCTAAAAAAAAGATGCAAATTTGGATGCCAAAAAGGATGCAAAATTAGACACCAAAAAGGATGCAAAATTGGACAAAAAAGTAGAAAAAAATAGTGCATAAATGGGCATAAAAATGGCTCAAATTTAGATGCGACATTGGATGCAAAATGAAGTGCAACAAATTATTCAAAACTTGGTGCAAAAGAAAATGCAATAGTAGACGAAAAAAAGGGCTCAAAATTGAATGTAACATTAGATACAAAATGGGATGCAAAGGTGGGACATAACACATGGTTCAACATAGGATGCAAATTTAGATGCTCAAAAGGATGCATAATTGGATGCAAGAAATGGTGTTAAAAATGATTCTAAATTGGATGCAACATATGATGCAAAATATGGTGCAAAATAGGATGCAAAAAAGGACACAAATAAAACATAAAAGTGGATGCAAAAAATGGTGCCAAAATGGATGCAAAATTTGGCACTAAATCGGATTCAACATATGTTGCAAAATTGGATGCAAAAAATGGTGCAAAAAAATTCAAAAACACTAGTGCAAAAATAGATGTAAAAATAAGTACAAAATTAGAAGCAAAAAATGGCATAAGACTAGATACAAAAACTGGCACAAACTAGATGCAAAAAAGGCACTAAAACAGATGCAAAAGATGGTGTAAAATTCGATGCAAATTACGACACAAAACTAGAAGCAAAGAATGGCACAAAATAGGAAGAAAAAAATGATTCTGAAATAGATGCAAAAAATGGCGCAAAACTAGAAGCAAAACTTATTATAAAACCAAATGCAAATCTTGGTGCAAAATATCATGCAAAACTTGGCGTAAAAAAAGATGCAAAATTTGGCACAAAAAAGGACGCTTTAAAAATTGTACAATAGAGCTAGATTTAGTGCCAAGCTTCTCATCCCAATTCAGAGGAAAAAATGCACTAAAATTTGGTGCTAAATTTGGCGCAAATTGCCTGTTTTGTTGTAGTGGGAGTATTATTTTTTCATGCTATACCACACTTCTTACAAAACTCTTCCAATTCCTTTTTACAGAAATCTCCACCATTATCTATCCTCGACACCTTCATCTTCTTCTCTGTCCGGTTTTCCACCGAGCCTTAAATTCCTTAAACCCGTCAAAGACTTTAGACTTATACGTTAGGAAATATATCCATGTATTCCTTGAGAAATCATCTATAAATGATACATAGTAATTTTCCTTATTTTAACCCTATCTTTGTCCTAACTACACTACCTAAGCCTTTGTTTTACAATTAAAAGTAAACATTTACACATGATTTTTGGTCTCTTTCTATCATTTTATTGAATATGGATCATAGGGGCTTATTTGTTATTAAAAAGGTTAAATAGATTTAAATTCCTTTGTAACTTACCTTTTCATATTTCCTTAAGGTATGGTGAGTAAATGTCATTAATCTAAGTGAAGTTTGATTGGTGAAAGATCCGCAGTTCCTGTACTTCCTGTTATTGCTATACCATGTGGACAGCCAGCTGATTCATTCTAGATTGACTCCAAAAATACCATATTTGTTAAGGAATGGTGTGCACCTATCATTGAGAGTTTGCTCCATTTTTTGCATCAGGATTGGAGCATTATGGATGTGCTTAAGATGCAGGATCTGAAGTTCTTATCTGTCATTCCTGTACCATCCATCGTTCCTATACCGACCATCTTTCCTATACCGACCGCCATTTCTGTATCATTTGGCATTCCTGTACCAAGTGGATAGTGCCGATTCATTCCATATTAACTCCAAAAATATCATATCTGTTAAAAATTGGCTTGGAGCGTTACGAATGAACTAAATATGGAGGTAGGTCATTGTTCAAGCGTATTTTTCTATTAAGTTTTATTATGGCTGAGAGAGGAGTTTTATGTATAAATTATGGATTCTAGGGTAGAATTAGGGGCGATACACTAGTGCAATTTTGGCTTATACTGTAACTTTTGTATCGCCATACTTCTAGGATGGATCCAGATATCCACGATGTACATTAGCAGTTATTAAGTTTAAATACAAGGAACTATGCAAGTTATTCATTTCATGTTCCATTATTTTATGTGATGTGTTATTTCAACAGTTGAGTTTCCAGATCTCGTAATAGGGAAACAAGTTGGTTGGCTTGGGCCCAGCCAGCCTAGCTCGTTCTCCCTCTTTCATAGGTGTGATAGACATATTTTTGTATGCAAGGTTTGAACAAGAAGTATTTCATTTCTTTTATGTAGCTAACAGATCTATGCTTCCTTTATAAATTGTGTGACTCAGCTCTAAGGTGTGAAGGTTTGGGTGTGTCCATTTACTGAGATTGAATCAAATTTCTTTCCATTGATGAGTACTTTCCTTTTTGAAAAAAGTGTGTTTCAGTTTGCTTGCACTAGTATGCTTTATTTCTACAAGTGAGGGTTTCTTCTACCAGTGTGTCTATTTTTGCAAGTGGATTTATTTTCCTTATGCAAATGTGTTTCGTTCCTTAGTATGCAAATGTGTTTTATGCAAGTTTGTTTCTGATAACATAGGGTTGACTTACTTGCACTTTCCTAAGTGTTAATGAAAAGTTGTCTATATAATGTCGATCTGTGTTTATGTTTAAATTCTTGTGGGAATAGTTCAGTTCAAGAATGGAATTTGGTGAAGGGACCATTGAACTGAAACCTCTATTCAATAAAAGTGCAAATCTAGTTAATTTCATGAAAGTCATCTAGGAAACAAGAGTGCTCTTTATTAGAATGAATGATCATTTCCACACGAAGAAGTTTATGCTGTAGTAAAGATTCGCTTTGGCTTTCAAAGTACTTTTCAATTTTGAATGAATGATTAGGTAAGGAGTCTTCTTGGTTATATGCAATTATTTCTCTACTCTAGTTTGCCTTGCAAGTTCATTTCTAGTTAGAACACTTTACATTTCATGCAAGTGGTTTGGATGCTCAGTACAAGAATATTTATTTCTTAGTACATGAATCTTTGTTTCTGTATAGGAATTGATACCCTGGTACATGAATAGGTTACCCTGGTACAGGAACCCATAATTCTTGTATGAAAGCTAAAATACTCAATGCAGGAACAAAACATACTTCCGGGACAGGAACATCATTTTAGTAGAGGAATATCGTTCCAGTGCAAGAAATCTGTTATAGTACAAGAACGTTGTTGCGTTGTAGGAACAATGATTTAGACCAGGAAGGAAAACCTATAACAAAGACAAATGCACTTCATTGCCTAATTATTTCTTTGTCTTATGAATGCGCTGACATTTAATCTTAGATATTTTCTTTCCTCTCTTTCATTGATCAGGATTTTTCATTCTGATTTGAAGTTCCTTTCATTGGGTTTTTTCAAAGTATTTTCCTTTTGATTCTGGCACCAAAATTCTTTTGGTGTTATTTTCTTTCCATTATTTTAATTTTGCAAGCGTAATTAGGAAGTAGGGTTTACAAGTTGTTGAAGTCCTTCTTTGGCATTTTGAGTGCTGCAACTCCAAGTTTACGAACTCCTGGATTGAAAATTAAATGTTGGTCCATTAATATGCCCTATATTACAAACAACATTTTGGCGCCATTGTTAAGGAGGCACTTAGGGGATTGACCTTGGTGACCTGTCACATTTGGTTTTCATTTTCACCTACTTTTTCTTGCAAGGTTTTGTTTCCTTTTATGAAAATGAAATTTTAGTGTTTCTTTATTGCTTGTCAAAGATACTGGACGATGTTGCCAGAGAGCTCACAAGCCCAATTTGTTTACTTTCCTACAAATGAATTTTTAGTGTGGTTTTCTTGCTTGTTGAATCATACTGAACGGTATTTCCATAGAGCTCACAGGCCTAATTCGTTTCTTTTCCTGCAAATTAGTTTTTAGCTTTTCTGGGTGCTATAACAACCCCCATATGTGCTAATACATGTGTTAACAAGATCTTCGTGCTAGCAGAAGAAAAATGATCAAATTCTTCACAAGAGATGCACTCCATAAGTTGTCTGAGATCTTGGTAATAGTTAGCATCTCCACTTCCTAGGAGGAAGACATCTTAGCAAAAGTCAAGAGCAGATCGATTTTTTAAGATGTGATATAGGAACAAAATACCCATGAGCTATCCTTCAAGAAGTTCAAGAAGCTTTCTTTGAATATATTTTTGAATCTGATAAGGAAAATGACGAATCATGGATCAGACCGGATGAGGAGAAAGAGCCATTAGAAACAGAGATTGAAGATTTCTTGACATTTCTATCACAAGATCCAACCTACACTAAAGAAAACAATCATAAATCATGAGAAGGCCAACATGATATGCCAGAAGAGGGGACACCACCAGTTATTAATTAATCAGAAGACCAAGAATATGTGAACCCTATTGAAAATTGGTTCCACACAATCGTTGGTTCACAATTTTCTTCCATCATTCGGCAACTCTTAGTATCATATAAATTAAAGAAGTTGGTTTCTCATACTCTGGCATGTGTTGGAATTCATTATTTAAAATTGAGTGTGAGTATATTTAGTATTTTGTTACACACATGGTTACATTGGAAGTACTCCTACACTTGAAGGATATCTTCCTCTCTTTAAATCAAGGTAGGGTATTATAGAAACAATAAATAAAAATATCATATGAAATAAATTTGTATAAAAGCACTCTTGAAACTACAATTCACTAAGGTACAACTATTGAAAATTCCATTATTATGCACTCATGTGATGAGCCTTGTCAGAAGAAATTTACTCTTAATGCCTCATATTTTATAAAGTGACTTTGATTATTGGTCAATATTATTTAATATATTATCATCCAAGGAACCATTTCAATATTCTCTTCGAAAGTATTAATGAAAATCCTCCTATGGTGTACCACTCCTATAAAACCCTCATGAGCCCTCATGAGAACCCTAGCATGATCAAATCAAGGAATCTTTCAGTTATTATCTAAGATGCTTTCTTTAAAATGAGTCTTTAAGATAGAATTACCAACCGGTAAAGATTAATAATTAAAAATTTATCATGCCATCCCTTGCTCTTAAGGAACATATTTTCCTCCCCACCTATTAAGTAACCTATTCAAGGTTAATTATAATCAGAGTTTCATTTTAAATGGTTAATTGATGGATGGGAGGTCTCATTACGACTCGACCTACCATGATCATGGTTCCTAACGAGAATGACATTACCGTTACTGGTCACCAAGCTAGGGTAGTGGATTTTAGTTGAAAAACTAGAATAAAAGAGGTCTCATCACGAGTCATCTTGTTCATTGCCTTTAGTTCTTGTGAATAGCAATGTCGTTAACTGGTTACCAAGCCAAGACAGTGGCCTTCAATTAACTTCTAAACAAATGTAAATGCTTTCAATTGACTCTAAATTTATACCTAATATATGGGACACCGATATGTATTGGGGTTAAAAGTTATCCCTATTGAGGCTATAGACACCTACTGGCAACAGGGTCATGCTTGTGGTATTAAAGTTGATTTTACACTATGATTGACCTTGTTGTTTTTTTCTTTCCCTGAACTCATTATCATATCTCTCTAAAGGTGGCTTTAAGATCCTTTCAGTAATGTGCTTTGGAGTTCTATATTTCAAAAATAATATGTTTTATGGATGTGGGACCCTTAGTGCGGGCGATTCACTTTGCTTGAACAAGAGGAGCTTCAACTATATGCTTGCATAATGGTAATATGGGCATCCTGGGAAGGTATTATTTTGTCATATTTATTTTTCCCTATTTTCCATCTATTTTAATGCCTTGGTTTCCAAATGATGTTAATTCTATTTATAGTAATGAAGCTATTGAAAGTGAATACTTGCTAATTTGGACTTCCCTTGAGATGCTTTGAGAAAATTTTGATCATTGGCTCTTTCATGATAACACTATTCTTGTAGTAAGGAAATTATTAGCATTCCTATGGTAGCCCTGGCATCATAATTTATTTGAATCAGTCTTAATAAATATTTTGTAGGATTTGATGAATTTTTTAAAACAATACTTTATCAGATCGAGAAAGCACAATGACACCTGGAAACTGGCGATAGAAGAAAATCCTTTAAATTCTGCAATTTATTAGTGAATCCAGCCTATGTATAACAAAGAAAAAATTATTTTGAAAGAATCCTTTATGTAGTAGAGGAACCGCAACATTCTGGTGCAAGAATATATGTTTCAGTACAGGAAGTTGGGTTCGAGTGCAAGAACCCTGTCATAGATTTTTTTTTATCTGACATTATTTATCATTGCCCAATGAGAATAAATATTTTAAGTGCAGGTATATTATAAGTCTAGCTAACCTCATTTTAATAAAAGCACTACCATGCTCCAATCAAAGTCATGATGAGAATTAGGAATCAATATTCATATTCATAAGTAAAGGAAGGCTCATAATTTTGTTTTTTTTTTGTAGAGGATAGTATTTGTGTGAAGGCACACAACAAGATGAGGTTGGGGGGATGTTGGTCGCCACAATTGTCCTTCTTTTAACCATATATTTGTGATACTACACTACCTAAGACTTTTTTTAACAATTAAAATTAAGCCTTTGCACATGATTTTTGGTCTCTTTATATGATTTTAATGAACATGGATCATAGGGGCTTATTCGTTATTAAAACTATTAAATAGATTTAAATTCCTTTATAAATTACCTTTCATATTTCCTTAAGGTATGGTGAGTAAATGTCATTAATCTAAGTGAAGTTTGGTTGGTGCAAGATCCGTAGTTCCTGTACCGCTCGTTATTCCTGTACCAAGTGGATAGTCGGACGATTCATTCCGGAATGACTCCAAAAATATCATATTTTTTAAGGAATGACATGCACTTGTCGCTGAGAGTTTGTTCCATTTTCTGCATCAAGATTAGAGTGTTATGGATGTGCTAAAGATGTAGGATCTAAAGTTCTTGTCCGTCATTCTTTTACCTTATGTTGTTCGTGTACTAACCATCATTCCTATACTGACCATTATTCTTGTACCTTTCATCATTCCAATATCAGGTGGATAGCACCGATTCGTTCTGGATTGACTCCAAAAATATCATATCTGTTAAAGATTGGCTTGGAGCGTTATGAATAAACTAAAGATGGAGGTCGGGCGTTGTTCAAGCATATTTTTCTGTTAAGTTTTATTATGGCTGAGAGCAGAGTTTATGTATAAATTATGGATTCTAGGGTAGACTTAGGGGCGATACGCTAGTGAAATTTGGCTTATACTGTAATTTTTGTATCACCATACTTTTGGGATGGATACAGATATCCATGATGTACATTTGTAGTTACTAAGTTTAAATACAAGGAGATATGCCAGTTATTCATTTCTTGTTCGAGTATTTTATGTGATGTGTTATTCGAGTAGTTGATTTTCTAGATCTCGTAACATGGAAACGAGCTTGTTGGCTAGGGCCCAGCCAACCCACCTCGTTCTCCCTCTTTTGTAGGTGTGCTAGACATATTTTCATATTCAAGGTTTGAGCAAGAATTATTTCATTTCTTTTATGTAGCTAATAGATCTTCACATCCTTTATAAATTGTGTGACTCAGATCCGAGGTGTGAACATGTGGGTGTGTTTATTTACTAAAGATTGAATCATATTTCTTTCCATTGATGAGTAATTTCCTTTCTAGAAAAAGCATGTTTCGGTTCTCTTGTACCATTATGCTTTATTTCTGCAAGTGAGGGTTTATTCTACCAATGTGTTTATTTCTGCAAGTGGATTTTCTTTCCTTATGCAAATGTGTTTCATTCCTTAGTATGCAAATGTGTTTTATGCAAGTGCACTTTTGGTAACTTAGGGTTGACTTACTTCCACTTTCCTAAGTGTTAATGATGTTGTCTATATAATGAGGATATGTGTTTATGTTTAAATTCTTGTTAGAATAGTTCAATTCAAGACTGGAATTTTGTGAAGGGACATTTAAACTGAAACCTCTATTCAGTAAAAGTGCAGATCTGGTTAATTTCATGACAGACATCTAGGAAAAGAGTGTTATGTATTTAGAATGAATGATCATTTCCACATGAAGAAGTTTATGTTGCAGTAAATATTCCCTTTGGCTTTCAAATTACTTTTCACTTTTGAATGAATGATTGGATAAGGAGTCTTCTTGGTTATATGCAATTATTTCTCTGCTTTAGTTTTCCTTGCAAGTTAATTTCTAGTTTGCACATTTTACATTTCATGCAATTGGTTTGGAAGATCAGTACAGGAATATTGATTTCTTAGTACAGGAAACTATGTTTCAGTATAGGAAATGATACCTTGGGACAGGAATAGAGTACCCTGGTACAGGAACCCATAATTCTTGTATGAAAGGCAAAATACTCAGTATAGGAACAAAAAATACTTCTGGTGTGGGAACATTGTTTTAGTACAAAAATATCGTTCCAGTGTAGGAACTTTGTTCTAGTATAGAAACGTTTTTGCGGTGCAGGAACAATGATTCAGACCAAGTAGGAAAACCTATAACAAAGACAAATGCACTTCACAACCTAATCATTTCTCTGTCTTATGACTGCACTGACATTTAGTCTTAGATATCTACTTTCCTTTCTTTCATCGATCAGGATTGTTCATGCTGATTTGAATTTCCTTTCATTAGTTTTTTGCAAATTATTTTCCTTTTGATTAGGAAACCATAATTATTTTGGTGTTATTTTCTTTCCATTGTTTTGATTCTGCAAGCGTAATTAGGAAGTAGTGTTTGCAGGTTGTTGAAGTCCTTCTCTGGCATTTCTAGTGTTGCACCTCCAAGTTTATGAACTCCTAGATTGAAAATTAAATGTTGGTACATTAATATGCCCTATATTACACACAACATTTTGGAACCATTGCCGAGGAGGTGCTAAGGGGATTAACCTTGGTGACCTGTTGCATTTGGTTTTCTTTTTCACCTACTTTTTCCTGCAAGGTTTTGTTTCCTTTTTTGAAAATGAAATTTTAGTGTTGATTTCTTCCTTGTTGAAGTATACTAGACGATATTTCCAAAGATCTCACAAGCCCAGTTTGTTTTCTTTCCCGCAAATGAATTTTTAGTGTGGTTTTCTTGCTTGCTGAAGCATACTAGATGGTATTGCCAGAGAGCTCACAAGCCTGATTTATTTCCTTTCCTCCAAATTAGTTCTTAGGTTTTCTTGGTGTTGTAAGAACCCCCCATGTGTTAATCCATGTCTTAACAAGATCCTCCAGCTAGCAAAAGAAAAATGATCAAATTCTTCACAAGAGATGCACTCCATGAGCTATCTCAACTCTTGGCAGCAGTTGGTGTCTCTACTTCCAAGGGGGAACAAATCTTGGCAGAAGTCAAGAGCAGATCCATTTTTTTAGATGTGATATAAGAACAAAATACCCATGAGCTATCCTTCAACAAGGTCAAGAAACTTGCTTTGAATATATTTTTCAATCTAATGAGGAAATTGAAGAATCATGGATTAGATCGTATGAGGAGGAAGAGCTATTGGGAACAAAGATTGAAGAGTTGTTGACATTTCTATCACAAGATTCAACCTACACTAAAGAAAACAATTAGAAATCCTGGGAAGGCCAACATGATATGCCAGAAGAGGGGACACCACCAATTACTAATGAATCAGAAGACCAATAATATGTGAACCCTATTGAAAATTGGTTCCACACAATCGTCGGTTCACAGTTTTCTTCCATCATTCGTCAACTCTTGGTATCATATCAATTAAAGTAGTTGGTTTCTCATACTATGGTATGTGTTGAAATTTAATATTTAAAATTGAGTGTGAGTATATTTAGTATTTTTTTACGCACATGGTCACATTGGAAGTACTCCTACACTAGAAGGATATCTTCGTCTCTTTAAATCAAGGTAGGGTATTATAGAAACAATAAATAAAAATATCATCTAAAATAAATTTGTATAGAAGCACTCTTCAAACTGCAATTCCCTAAGGCACAACTATTGAAATTTCCATTATCATGCTCTCTTGTGATGAGCCTTGTTAGAATAAATTTGCTCTTAATGCCTCATATTTTATAAAGTAACTTTGATTATTGGCCAATATTATTTAACATACTGTCATCCAAGAAACCATTTCAAGATTCCCTTCGAAGGTATTGATGAAAATCCTCCTATGGTGGACCACTCCTATAAAACCCTTATGAGCTCTCATGAGAACCCTAGCACGATCAACTCGAGGAATATTTCAGTAATTGTCTAAGATGATTTCTTTAAAATGAGTCTTTAAGATAGAATGACCAACCGGTAAAGATTAGTAATTAAAAAATATTATGCCATCGCTTGCTCTTAAGGAACATATTTTCCTCCCCACCTATTAAGTAACCTATTCAAGGTTAATTATAATCAAAGTTTCTTTTTAAATGATTAATTGAAGGATGGGAGGTCTCATTACAAGCTGACCTACCATGATCATGGGTCCTAACGAGAATAACATTACCATTACTAGTCACCAAGCCAGGGTAATGGATTTCAGTTAAAAAACTAGAAGACAAGAGGTCTCATCATGAGTCAACATGTTCATTCCTATTAGTTCTTATGAATGGCACTATCGTTAGCTGGTTACCAAGCCAGGACAGTGCCCTTTAATTAACTTTTAATAAAATGTAAATGCTTTCAATTGACTCTGAATTTATATCTAATAGATGGGACACAAACATTTATTGGGGTTAAAAGGCATCCCTGTCGAGGCTATAGATGCCTACTTGTAGCAATGTCATGCCTATGGTATTAAAGTTAATTTTACACTATGATTGACCTGGTTGTTTTTTTCTTTCCCTGAACTCATTAACATATCTCCCTGAAGGTGGCTTTAAGTTCCTTTCAGTAACGTTCTTTGGATTTCTATTTTTTAAAAATAATATTTATTATAGATGTGGGACCCTTAGTGTGGGTGATTCACTTTGCTTGAATAAGAGGAGCTTCAGATATATGCTTAGGTAATGGTAAGATGGTCATCCTGGGAAGGTATTGTTTTTCCATATTTCTTTTTCCCTATTCTCCATCCATTTTAATGCCTTGGTTTCCAAATGATGTCACTTCTATTTATAGTAATGTGGATATTGAATGTGAATACTTGCTAATTGGGACTACTCTTGAGATGCTTTGAGGAATTTTTTATTGTTGGCTCTTTTATGATAACATTATTCTTGTAGTTAGGACATTAGCATTCATATGGTAGCCCTAACATCATAATTTATTTGGATCGGTATTAGTAAAGCTTTTGCAGGATTTGATGAATTTTTGAAAACCTTACTTGATTAGATGGAGAAAGCACAATGACACCTGGAAACTGGCAATAGAAGAAACTCCTTTAAATTCTGAAATTTAATGGTGAATTCAGCCTACGAATAAAAAAGAAAAAATGATTTTGTAAGAACCCTTTATGCAGTACAAGAACCGCAATGTTTTGGTGCAAGATTGTATGTTTTAGTACAGGAAGTTGGGTTCCAGTGCAAGAACCCTGTTATAGATTTTTTTTTTAATTTAACTGGAATTATTTATCATTTCCCAATGGGAATAAATGTTTTAAGTGCAGGGATATTATAATTCTAGATAACCTAATTTTAACAAAGCACTACCACACTCCAATCAAAGTCATGATGAGGGTCGAGAATCAATATTCAGATTTAGAAGTAAAGGAAGGTGTTAGTTTCAGTCTTTACAGCCTTCCTCCAGTGATCAAACATGCTCTTACAAAGTGATTTTGAAGTGTCAAGGTCAAATTTGGTCATTTCAGTGAGTCTTCAAGCAAAATTTGGTCACTAGGCATTAGGTCTAGGGTTTGCTCTCACTCTTTTCAAAATTGCCCAAATGCCAACCTATGTCACTATTCAGCTGAGCCTATCATCATTCAGAGGGTTGTCATCATCATGTCAAGTTCCATAGGGTCATTTTATAGCTTATACATGCTTCAGTTGTGCCTAGGCAAGGTTCATTTCCCTCTCCTAGGGTTTTGAAGGCAATTTCTCTTGGATGGTCAAATCAATGGAAAAACTTGTTTCCTGATG